>JAOQMP010089362.1:0-16682 GCA_027563575.1 Erythroxylum pedicellare
CTTTCAACACTTGCATTGAGACCCATCTCCAGTGATCTAAGTGCACTCCACCAACTCTTGGTTGATCAACCTAACATTCCCAAGGAGGAAGTGCAATCCATCTTTGATATCATCTTCGCGGAAGAGATTTGTTAATCTTGCTCTTGAATGTCCTTCCAATCCTTGATGTCATCTGCATTTGGTCACTCTCAAGCTTCCTCATGTAGGTTTTCCCCTCTATGGGAGGAATTACTCATTGATTCACAATTATAATTGCATTTGTGGTAAAATAGCGCACTTCTTCTTTTCAACTCTGAGCTGGGACATGTTCTGTTTGACCCCTTAGTGGCTAGAGTGGAACTCAAAAGAATTGATCGTCCAAGGCAGAAGATTGTGGTAGGCTTATTCTGATGAGGATGCAAAACTATCAAACAACTAGTCTTAAAGTTCCATGCCTCAAACCCGGCTGTTTAAAACCTGCAGTTACCTATTTCTTTACAGTAGGTTCTGTCAACGTCGTTTGTTACTTCATGTATACCAAGTCGTATACTCGATTGATTAACATAGAGAGTACTGAGGCTTAGCATTTATGTTTCAACTGATCTGAGTTATCAAAATCTTGTCTGCAAATTTTTTAATGAGATTCGTTATTCACAGGTGGAAACTTTTTAAGATGTCATCACCTTTTTCTTTGCTCCATGGAGAGCTTTTCTTAGCATCTCAATCCAAGGTATGGATTTAGGGGCGTAGAAGTGGGTATATTCACATTCTCTTCGAATGCTTCCAAACAAAGGGCGTTATTAATATGGTGAACTTAATCTTTCATGGATTTTGACACGTTCACACTGAGTAATAGGATTAAAAAAAAAAAAACAGGTTCCTGAGGATCAGAGTCGTCTTTTATGGCCTTTTGGAAAACACTCATGGAGGAAAGAAAGTCGTCAGCACACTGATATTGACCATCTTGATAGTAAAACTTGATGACCATTATGTTGCCATCAAAGATGGCCTGAGCTATTGCCTATTTTTTTATCTCACTTCTGTCAGATTAATGTTTCTTTAACATAAAAGCCGAAAGCTTGGCCATGCCTAGGAATATATGTACCAAACCTTAAGTGGGCTATCATATACGTATCACAGTTCCATTAATCAACTTATATGACTACATTATATGTCTGCTCATTATTGCTATTAAGGATTCATAAAGCTATTTCAGTTTCAGCACATCGTTGTTTTATCTTCAATCATGCACCTGGTTGTATCTTTTAGATAATACCGTTCTTCTATGACGTCTAGTTTAAGCACGGGTATTATATTCTTTTTTTTTTAACAAATAATTTCATTTATTAAGATAAACCTTAAAATGATTACAACATTACAATTCAACTCTCACGTCTAACAAAGTTTAACTAATTAACCAAACAATCTCAAATCTACAAATTGTCATAAAACATTAGAAAGTGCAATATCCTTACTTTATAGACATTCAAAAAATGGGGCTCAAGTTTATAAATTTCACCTACTTTTCATTCCTGCGCTAGCTCCTTTATATACTTTATGCACCTTTAGAATTTCTCCAGTCCAATAAATCGTGTTATGGACAAATGTAAATGTGTACTTGCTTATGTTATCCCTTTGTTACTTTTGATTTCTTTCCCTCTATAATGAGTAGATACAACAGTTAAAAGCCATTTTAAGGATGACTCCATTATTTCTCAACTTACTAATCGTTTCACTCATTCAGTCTAAAATATCCATCCAGTCAGTAACCGTATAAAACACATTTCACAATTGTTGTATTCTAGACCGAAGTGTCACTAAAAAGTTACATCGAAAGAAAAGATGAGAAATAGTTTCAGGAGTTCACTTACATAATAGGTAGAAAAGGTTTGTTAGGCCAAAACACATATCCTTAGTCCTTAATCTCTGTATAACTGTCAACTGTTACAAATGGGGCTTTAGGAATTAAGGTTTTCTCTCGCACCACCTTGCACCATCTCACTTTAAGGCTATGTTTAGTTGGATGGTTGTTAATGAAATAGAATGTAACATAATATTATTCCATCGTTTAGGAGGAGGGTTTATAATAGAATGAAATGGAATAGGATGGAAGGGGAGGGTTTCACATTCCATTCCATTTCATTCTAAACAGTAAAAATAAGTAACTTTCAATTTAAGGGGTTTAGGATGAAATGTAAAATTATAAACAAAATTTCACAACATTATATTATAAACCCTTCTTTCAAATAACATTTTACTACATTCTATTATGAACCCTTTCATCCCTTCCAAACAACAATTTTCTAATATTCCGTCCATTTATATTATATTCCATTAAAAACCTTGCATCCAATCAAACATAACGTAAGAGATGTAAGCCTGAAGATTTCCATGCAAAAGGAGTTCCATACACTTTTTCTTACCCATTTGTTTTACGTGAATAATTAGGAAAGAACCGAACCAACCTTCCTGCACTCCTCCCACTGCACCACCAATTTTGCCTATGTATAACTGATTTAACTTTGGAGTTAAAAGGAAATATATACCTTAGCTGATTTAATTCCTCTTTTTATCTCAAGAGGGCTACCATTAATTCAATTATCATACCAAAGCTAGGCAAAGTCCTCATTTCCCACTCGATATTTAATAAAAGAATGGATAATTTCCTTTTTCCTTTTTAATCAAGCTCTAAGAATGTTTCCTTCCTGTACTTAATTGCCAAAATGAGATATCCTTTATATAATATTCATTTACCCATTTGGACTTTAGTTATCAAAATTGTTTGAATCATCTGAACTGAGGCTAATTCTATCCCACATTCCTTTTTGTTAAGACATAATGTTTTCCATCTTACTTTAGTTCTCTTGGAGTTTTTTGCTTTAATAGGTCACAAGAAGTTTCTAACGCATTTTTCAATCTCCCTATTAAGCCTTATAGGTAAGAAAAGATGAGAACTCCAGTAGTTGTGCAAATTCATCAAGATTAAAGACATAAGCTGCAACCTCCCAGTATAAGATAAAAACCTATTATATGTCAATTGTTAATTATATTTTTTAAATTTTCTAGATGGGGAAAGAATTCTTCATATCTTTGTTTCTTGGAAGATATTGGGCCTCCCAAAAATTTAAAAGGCGTGTCATTAATCTCCAATCCTGCTATCGAGCTCAGTTAATTCCTATTAAGAACATCCCTTGATATATAAATTTTGCTCTTCCGATAATTCATCTTCAATCACAATATATTTGAGAAGAGCTCTAAATTGTCCATAAGAATCTTCAGTGAGTAGGGATCCACTCCAATAAGTAAAATTAAATCATTCGTGAAAGTCAAATGAGTGATTTTCATCTCCCTACATTTTTGATGGTATATGAATCTTATGTCATTTTTTTTATCTTCACTTGGATAACTCTAGATAGGACCTCTCCCTACATTTTTGATGGTATATGAATCTTATGTCATTTTTTGTCTTCACTTGGATAACTCTAGATAGGATCTCAATAACTAAAGTGAACAAGTAGGAGGAAAGATGACCCCCTACCTAATTCCTTTAGTTGATTTGAGTAACCAGGCAAGGCATCCATTAATTAGAATATTAAAGGAAGCCAAAGTTATACAAGAATGTATCCATTCTATCACTTTAGGGGATAATCAAATGTCTATGGACTCTTAAGTTTGAAGCTCTACGAAACAGTATATGTTGGGAGATATCCACCTGGATATTTCCTAGGTGTTAATGACTCCTAAAAGATAGCTAAATTAGATCAATTATAATATTATGTACAACTACTAGTTTCCTAAAATAGCTCTTTGTACTCCTATAAATACTTGTACTTAATGTATTGACAGACAGGGTAATAAGAAATACCTCTATTTAGCTTATAGTTTCTATATGCTATCAGAGCATATCTGAAAAGACCTAAACCCTAGTTGCCACCTAATTTTTCTAATCCTACCCACTTATGTCAATTATGTTCGACATCTCTAAATCCTCCAACCCACCCATTCAAACACCTCCACCTCATAATCCTACCTTAGATTCTCATTCCATTCAGATCGCTATTATATGATTGAATGGAGAAAATTTTCTTCACTGGTCCCAATCAGTCAGAATGTACATCCGTGGTAGAGGCAAGATTAGATATTTGACTAGTGATAAGAAGGAACCGCTTAATGATCCTGCACATGGAATATGGGATGCTGAAAACTCCATGATTGTGACGTGGTTGGAGACTTTTATAGAGGAGGATATCAACTCCAACTACATGTGTTACCATACAGCTAAGGAGCTACGGGATAGTATGAATTAAATGTATTCTGATTTGGGAAACCAGTTCCAGGTGTACGAGCTGACTCTAAAATTGAGTGAGATCCGCCAAGGTGAGGACAATGTTACTAAAAACTTTAATTCTATAAAATATTTGTGGCAAGACTCAGGTTTGTTTAATGACTATGAATAGAAATCCCTTGATGACTCTAATCATTATTGAAAAACTGTAGAGGATAACCGAATCTTTAAGTTCTTAATTGGCTTTAATGTTGAGTTTGATAAGGTTAGAGGCAGGATTATTGGGAAACAACCACTCCCATCCGTTGGGGAAGTCTTGGTAGAAGTCCGCCATAAAGAGACTAGATAGCTTATGATGCTTGGCCTGTGAAATCCTACACCTACTATTGAGAACTCAGACTTGGTTACTAGGAATGCTATTGGTGGTTCTAAGAAGATTGAGGAGAAGGCACGAGTTTAGTGTGACTACTATAATAAAGCTCGTCATACTTGTGAAATATGTTGGAAACTCTATAGAAAACCTGGAAATTAGAAGGGATATCATGAAGGAAAATTTAATAAAACACCATCAGCCCATGAGGTTGATTTGGGACCATTCACTCAGGAGTAGATTAACCACATCCTGAAGCTGTTGAAACCTAAATCTAAGTCCTCAAGTGCTCTTAATGCCTCTATTACACAAACAAGTAGTGATTTTAATAGCTTGTCATGTTCCTTTCCATACAATTCTACTCTTTAAATCATTGATTTAGGAGCATCTGATCATATTACCAATTCTTTTAATTTATTTCATACATATAACCCTTGTTCTGGCCATGAAAAAATCGTATAGCATAAGGGTCATTTTCTCCTATAGCTAGAAAAGGTTCGATTACTTTGTCTCCTAATATCTGCTTTAAGTATGTTCTTCATGTTCCTAAACTAGCTTGTAATCTACCATCTGTGAGCAAACTAGCCTATGACTATAACATTATGTTTTTTTATTCGTGTTAAGTTTTTCAGGAACGGACTTCTAGGAAGATGATTGGCAGTGCTAAGTTGATAGATGATCTCTATTACTTCGTTGATGACAACTTGAGGAATAAAGAAGCTCGTGACTTAAGTAGTGTTTGTTCTACCCCTGCTAAAGAACATATTTTTCTTTGGCATAATATTAGGACATCCTATTTTCTCATATCTCAAAAGACTATTGCCTCATTTATTTAAATATGTGGATTGTTCAAAATTTTATTGTGAGCATTGCATTTTATCCAAAAGTCATTAAACTATTTACCCTACAAACTATATCAACCCTCTAATCCATTTTACCTAATTCGTAGTGATGTTGCTTTTTTGGAAAGAAAATGGTTTGTAACTGTTATCGATGATCATACTCAATTATGTTGAGTTTATTTAATGCATGAAAATTTAGAAGTTGCTCAAAATTTTCAAACTTTTACGCCATGATTGAAACTCAATTTCATACACATATTGGTATACTTTATGCTGACAATGGTACCAAGTATTTTAATGAAGTTCTTGGAAAGTTTCATAAGCTTAAAGGTATTGTTCACCAATCAAATTGTGTTAACACCCCTCAACAAAAGGGCATTGACTAGAGGAAAAATAAACATTTACTGGAAGTATCTCGGGCCATTATGTTTTCTATAAATGTGCCAAAATATCTTTGGGGTGACGTTGTTTTGACTAAATCATACTTAATCAATTGAATGCCTAGCTGTGTTTTGCATTATGCTACATCCTTAGATGTGTTTAAACAATGTTTTCCTAAAAATCAACTTTATTCTACTTTTCCCCTTAAAGTTTTTGGGTGTATTATGTATGTTCATACCCCTACTAGGGGAAACACCAAACTAGATCCTAGAGTTGAAAATTTTGTATTTATTAGGTATGCTCCTAGTCAAGGGGGTTATAAGTGTTATAACCCTTCCACACAAAATTTTTTTGTATTCATGGATGTCACATTCCTAGAACATCAAAAAAGTTTCTTTCAGGGCAGAACTCTAATGAAGCACAAAATTTGTGGGATGTTACTAGTACTCCTAACCCCCTACCCACAGTCATTATTTATCATAATATAATCTCTGATAATGAAGACAAATAAACTATTCCTAATCTGTCCATGCCAGGAAATCCTAGTTCAACCACAGGGAGAGAAATACTGTCGTCCGTTCCTAAGGAATGGAATACTGAGCTTCATCTTTATACTAAGAGAAAGACTCAATCAAGAAGTAGAGAACAACTACCTCAACAATGCACGACCTCTCAAGTCCTTTGAAGAATGAACCTAGGAACAACTCTAATTTAGGTAAATCTTTTGCTACTTTACCCTTTATTGTGCCTAGTAATGATCAATCTATACCTACTGACCCACAAATTACCAGTGATTTTTCTACTGATTTCTCTACTGATAATTACCTAACCACAACATTTAGGAAAGGGAAGTGAGCTTGTACCAACCATCCCATATCAAAGTACCTATCTTATGGAAAACTATCACACAAATACAACTCCTTTATCTCTAAAATAACTAACCTATTTGTACCAAGGAACATTCAGGAAACACTTCAAGTTCTGGATTAGAGATCAACTGTTATGGAAGAGGTAAATGCATTTGAGAAGAATGGAACTTGGGAACCTATTTATTCCTATAAAGATAAAAAGTTGGTAGGGCGTAAGTGGCTATTCATTATTAAATTCAAGGATAATGGTAGCGTGGGAAGGCTAAAAGGTAAGAATGGTTGCTAAGGGGTTCACTTAAAGCTATGGTATTGACTACCAAAAGATGTTTGGTCCTAAAGGTAAATACTATTCGGGTGTTATTGTCCTTGACTGTAAATTTTGAGTGGACTTCATATTAAATAGGTGTCAAAAATGCATTTCTTAATGTAGACTTAAAAGAAGAAGTCTTTATGAGCTTGCCTCCAGGATTTGAGGATACCTACGGGAGGAATAAAGTGTGCAAGCTAAAGAAGTCATTATATGGCCTAAAACAATCTCCTAGAACATTGTTTGATTGATTTGGAAAGGCTGTGAAGAGCTATGGATATTGTCAGAGTCAAGTTGATCATACACTATTCTACAACCGATCCTAGGTAGGTAAACTATCTATCCTTATTGTTTACGTGGGTGATATCATTTTAACTTGAGATGATGTACCTAAAACAACAGAGTTGAAGAAGAGATTAGCCAAAGAATTTGAAATTAAAGACCTTAGACCCCTCAAATACTTCCTCGGGATGGAATTTGCTAGATCAAAAGATGGTATATTTGTAAATCAGAGGAAATATATTCTAGATATGTTGAAGGAAACTGTATTAATAGGTTGCAAGGCACCTAATATGCCTGTTAAAACAGGTCTGAATCTTATCCTCGCTCAACCTAAAAATATCATTAATAAGGAGAGATATCAGTGGTTGGTTGGGAGATTAATATATCTATCACACACTAGATTTGATTTAGCTTTTGTCATGAGTTTAGTGAGTCAATTTATACATTCAACAGATCGAGAAAAATTGGTGCTATGTATAAGATACTATGGTATCTAAAAGGAACTCCTAGGCAAGTTTAATGTTTCGTAAGCAAAACAATCTTCAAGTTGAAGTCTATACCTACACTGATTAGGTAGGGAGTGCAACTAATAGAAGATCAATTTTAGGTTATTGTACATTTTTTAGTGGTAACTTGGTAGAGTAAAAAACAAGTGTTGTTGTAAGAAGCAGTGCCGAAGTTGAGTTCCGATCAATGGCCCATAGAATTTGTAAAGTTTTATGGATTAAAAGGGTACAAGAGGAACTGAAAATTCCTATTTCAGTTCCTATAAAGGTGTATTTTGATAACAAGTCTACAATTTTAATTGCCTACAACCCGGTCCTTCATGATAGAACAAAACATGTTGATGTTGACAAGCACTTCATTAAGCAGAAGATTGAAAAGGATTAATTTATGTTTCTTATATACTGACCTCACAACAGGTAGCTGATATTCTTACAAAGGGGTTGCGCAAGAGGTAGTTTAGTGTTCTAGTTACCAAGCTAGCTATGGAAGACATCCACAAGCCAGCTTTAGGGGGAGTATTGCGAGATATCCACCTTAATATTTCCTAGGTACTAAAGACTCATAAAAGTTAGCTAAATAGATCAATTAGAATATTATTTACAGTTGTTAGTTTCCTATAATAGCTCTTTGTACTCCTATAAATACTTGTACCTATGTATTGACAGACAAGGCAACAAGAAATACCTCTATTTAGTTTGTAGTTTCTACAGTATCAAAAGCCTTACAAAGGTCAACCTTTAACCCGCAACTTTTAATGGTTCTTTTGGTTTCATAATCCTTTAGCAACTCTTAAATCATTAGTATGTTATCTTTGATACTTCTGCCTAGAATGAAAGCCTCTTATGTTGTATAAGGGACTGTTTGAACCTCCGAGCTATCAGCTTTAAGATGACCTTGTATATTATGTTACAATAAGAGATCGACGGGTGCTTATTCATAGCACTTGGGTTTGAATTCTTTGGTATAAGGCTAATAAATGCTTTGTTCATCTCTTTCAGCATTTTACCTTTGGAAAAAGAATTGATTTACCACTTTTGTGTTTAACCCACTAGTAATAGCCTAAGTTCACAGGAAAAAGTGAGCATTAAAACTATCTAACCTAAGAGACTTGTTCGATTTCATGTTGAATATAACCTATTTAATTTCCTACCCCATTATTAGCCTAATAAATTACTCTTTGTTTCCTGGCTTAAACAGTTAATTACAAAAGGTTTAAGATCATTCAATTTGCATTCTACCTCCTCACTTATACCCCATAGTTTTTAGAAATATCTAACTACAATTTCTTCAATTTCCCCTTTACTATGACATAATCTTCCCTCGTCATTTAATATGCAAGTAATCTTATTTATATTCCTTTGGCCCAAGATTGAGGAGTGAAAAAACTTTAAATTGAAATCACCCCCATTAATCCATCTCTATGTTGCCTTCTATTTTAGCAAGCAATATTATTAGTCAAGAGTCATGTTAAATTTCGCTAAGCTCTTTGCTTTCTTAATTCTAAGAGATTGGTTACGAGGGTTTTGGTAACAATCATCCTAAGCTCTCCATAAATTATCCTTAGCCTTCTGTAAATTTTCGGTCGTGTCAATACCCTTTACAACACCTGTGATTTTCTCCTTAACACATTGTAGTTTCTTTATAAGTTGTCATGTCTTGCAACCCATTACTTCCTCATCTTATAACTCTCTTACCAACTCCACGAAGCCCTCTTTCTCAACACAAAAATTAAAGAATTCAAAAGGCTTTTGGGCTAGGTTGCCTAACTCAATAATGGAGTGATAAGAACATAAAAGTTCTCCAAAGCAGGCATCAGTGAGAATATGCAAGAAGATTACGCTTAGCGATTTTAAGAGAAGAAGAGGAAGACCTAAGACAAATTAGGAGGAAGTAATTAGGAATGATATGGCCCTACAGAAACTTAACAAAGATTTGGACCTTAATAAAAAACTTTGGTGAATTAGGATATGAATAGATGACCTTATATAGAAAGGTCCTTCTCTTTTTATAAGTCTTTTGAACCTTTTCTTTCATTCTTGTGTTTTTTAGTTACCGTAAATTCTTTTATTTGTAACACTTGCTCTTTAGTTATTTTATTTATTTATTTTATATTTTAATTATTTGTTCATTTTATTTACTTATTTTTTCTTATCTATTTATTTATTTTTATCTTTATCTTTATCTTTATTTTTATTTTTTATTTTTACTTTTTATTTTTATTTTTCATTTATGTAATTATTTGTTTATGTATTTGGCTATTATTTTTAACTTTTTAAAAAACTTTTTTCCCTGGATTTATTAGAAATAACCTTTGTACTAGTTAGGAGGGATAATGCTAAATATTTTTGGATCTTTTTAGATCCCCAATTTGGTTAAATTTTTACTGGAACGTTATTGTTGTTGTTGTTGTTGTTGTTGTTTATATTAATTTATCTAAAATAATTTAATTATGAAAGAAAATCCTTTTAAAACCTTTACTTCATTATAATTATTGATTTGATAACTAATTTAATTTAATAGTTCACCTCTTAAAATTAAATTAAATTTCATAAGTATTCCCAGTAAAGTTTATCCTTTTAAAAACAAGTGTTCAAATATTTGAGAGTAACTTTTGTACATTTATTAGGAAGTTTAACTAATTTAATAAAAACTAAAGGAAAAAAAAGGTATATTAAACATTCGATGTTGGCTTCCCTTATCATTTTTATATAAGTTAGGGTTTTATTTGTCCTGGCCCGTCGCCCTCCTGCTTTCACTCTTACTTGTTACTTCATAATTTGCCACCTCTTATGTTTTTCATTGCCTCCCTTGCCTTCTGGTGATTCTTCCCCTTAGGTGAATTTAGCCCTTGTTAGCGGCGATAGTCGCCATTGGCAAGCGTCCCCACTAGCGAAAGTAGTCGCTAATGTAAGAAGTGCCTTTCGTTGGTGGTGAGATGGAGCTTCTCAACCTTATCCTTTAGTTGATTCACCCAAAACTAGAAAATAAAAGCTCAATCACTAAGTTTTCAAAAAAGAAAACGCATACAAATATCTAAAAACATATTTTTCAGCAACTAAAAGCTACGAGAAATGCATCTTGTGTTTTCCAAGACATAAATAGTGAGAGCATTACCAATTTCCCAACTACACAATTAGATTCCTCAAATTATCTTATCTGGTGAAACCAAATTGAAGCAATTCTTATCGTATCCGATCTCCTCCGCTTCGTTGATGGATCATCTTTTGCACCAACTACCTCCGATGTTGACTCCAGAATTTATTAAGTAATGACAATAAAATGGACCAACTTGTTTATTGCTTCCCTCTCCACCTCTATCATCTGACTTGCTCTTTTTCACTGCACTTACATGGTTGACATTTCGTGCAACATTTCCAGTGTTAGACTATTTAAATGTCCCATGTAATTTATTGAATTGAGTCCTACGAAACGCACCCAAGATAATGGTTATTGGGTATTACACGAATGGGTCTCAAATGGGTCACAGACCCTTTTCCTCTTTCTTCCTGTTACCCAACGACATGTCGTTTGGCTTCTAGTTACCCAAAGGACATGTCGGTTGATGTTGCTATATAATGTTTAGCAACTTATGAAAAGGAGATCATTTTCTTAACCATTGAGAAAAACTATAAAGTAAGAAGACGAGAGGAAATAAAGTGTTTAACAATTTCTCTAACGAAACGAACACGAAATCATGGATACAGGTATGTCGAAAAATCTCGATCCTATAATCGATTTACACCCTATAGATAATGATGGAGTTAAAGAGGAGGGCGCTCATAAACAGCTTCAAAGGGCGTCATATTGATGGCTGAATGCAAAGAGGTGTTATAATGGTATTTAGCCCAAGGAAGGAATTTAAGCTAGGTCTTTGGATTATCAATCACAAAGCAGCAAAAATAGTCTTGGAGATGTCTATTAGCAACCTCAGTCTGGCCGTCGGACTGAGGATGATAGGTTAAGCTCGTGGACATGTGAGTCTGAAGTTTAAAAAGTTCCTTACAAAATGCACTCATAAAAATCGAGCCTCTGTCAGAAACTATATCTTTAGGAAACCCGTGAAGCTTGCAAATTTCTTTAACAAAAACTTCGACTAAAATTGGGGCTGTAAAGCTTGTAGGTAACGCATTGAAATGAGCATATTTAGATAGGCGGTCGACAACCACGAACACCACCGTTTTGCCTTGGGACGAAGGCAAATGTGTCACAAAGTCCATAGAAATAGATTTCCAACTCTGTTATGGAATCTGTAGTGGCTGAAGTAGACCGAAAGGTGCTCTGTTTGGGCTTTTTACTTGCTAGCAAATAGTGCACTCCTAAACATAATGTTCAACATCACGTCGTAAGTGTGGCCAATAAAAAGAAGAAGAGATTCTAGCCACTATTCATTTGATACCTGCGTGTCCACCAACCACGGAATCATGATATTCTCGTAGAATTAATTCTTGTAAGGCAGATTCAGTAGGTACATAAATACGATCTTTAAAAAGAATAAGACCATCCTAAGATTTGTAATGAACATACTACCTTGGCTTTTGTTTGATGGCTTTCAATAACTCTGTAGATGGAGGATGAGTAGTAATAAATTTTCGTAGTGTAGCCAATAGACCCTGAATAGGCCTAGATATTTGAATGGTCTTTAGCTCAACTTCATGCACACATGAAAGGGCATCAACTGGCCCATTTTCACAACTAGGTTTATAAACATTGTCAAAGTCATAACCAAACAATTTGGAAAGCCAGTGTTACTGCTCAGGAGTTTGAATAATCTGTGTCATGAGGCTTTTTAAGGTTGATGGTCAGTTTGAATGGTAAAAAGAGTACCTAAAAGGTATTGTCTCCAGCGTTCAACAGCCATGGTTATTACATACATTTCACGTACATATGCTGAGGTTTTGAGCATGTGTGGCAGTAGTTGTTCGCTATAATAAGCAATAGATTGATTTTCTTGAGTAAGGACCACCCCAACACTTGTTCCAGAGGCATCTGTTTGAACCGTAAATTTCTTGGAAAAATTGGGAAGTGCCAAGACAGGAGTAGACATTAAGGCATGCTTTAAAGCTGCAAAGGCCTGCTCTACTTCAGTATTTCAAAGGAAAGCTTCTTTGCGTAATAACTTCGTGAGAGGAGAAGCCAACGTGGCATAGTGTTTGAAAATTTTCCTATAGTAACCAGTGAGGCCAAGAAATCCTCGTAATTTCTTCACAGTCGAAGGGAAAGGCCACTCTTGAATAGCAGCAATCTTACTGTCATCAACTGAAACATCCCCAGACGAAATAACATGACCTAGATAAATCAAGGAAGAGCAGGCGAAGTTACACTTACTCATTTTAATATAGAATTGATGTTGTTACAGGAGCTAGAAGACATAAGCTAAGTGTTGTAAATCCAGCTAGAAAATTTGCAGATTTGTTATTCTGATATTGCTTACTCTAGAAGAACAATTCCTTGCTCTTTGTCGCTTACCATTAGTCTAGTAGGTAATTTACTAGTTTTTACTGATTTTTCTGTCATGGAATCTCCTCAATAGATCATGCACTTACTTTGATTACTCGATTATCCTACGGAATTGGGAACCGCTTTTGTTGAAGTTAAATATGACTGTTTATTGTAGTAGAGGAAGGCCATAAAGCCTAGTTTTGTGCCGAAAATTACAAGCTCTTTTTACTGTGCTGTTTAGTATTTATTATTGGGTCCAGATTTAGGACCTGAAACCTAGCTATAAGGTTGATCTGAAAGGTAATTGAATATGCTTATTGGTCTTTTGTTGATACCAGTCGAAATTCGATTGGTTACTGCAATTGCTTCTACCCTGATTTTGAAGTTATGGAAGAGTTTACAGTTGTTGTTATCTATTAATCAATTATGACCATAAAAAAGATAAAAGTTCATCATTGTGGAGAGGGTGAGAAAGACAGTAGGTAGTTGAATTAGGGACTTGATGTTTATCTGTTCTCCATCTCATTATGTTTGACTATTTCTGGGAAAGGTGGAGATATAGTTTTACTTTTCTCATGCTTAGGCTGTTAGTGTGACATTTTCTATGTAATTTATGTAGTTAGCAAGGTGTTGGTGTCCATCTCTATGGGCCTAGGTATAAACTTGAAAATTTTAAATGATGCTACTGCTAAACTTAATGATATCTAATGGATCCATAATTTTCACATAATTTATAAATTTTGTTATGAACTTGTTTAGTCACTATTATTTTAGATAGTAATATAGAACTTCTTTTCTATTATGTTCTTGATTCTTCATTAGTTTCTTCTATGTTTTGCTCCTATTCTGTTGCTTTCTAAACTGATCATATCTGTCTTGTTCATCCAGATTCTCTACATATTCTCGTTCTCTTTATTTTGTTTTCCTTTTGCTGAGTTTCTAATTGTATAACTTATCTTACATAAGATAATTTATTACAAGGAGTCTATGAAAGTGATTGGTTTTATGCATTCTACTCATATGATCTATTATACGCAATTAATCATAGTAAGTTTGATTTTGTCATTAATGTTTCTTTGAACTGCATTGCAGGAAGCTACAGTAAAATATGTTGAACTGGCTAGGAAGTATAGTCTGACTCCAGTTCAGCTGGCTCTCGGATTTGCACGAGATCGGCCATTTATGACTAGTTCAATCATTGGTGCAACCTCAGTTGAATAGCTAAAAGCAGACATCGATGCTTTCACATCAACTGAGCAACCTTTGCCCACAGAAGTAATAGCAAACATTGAGACTATTTTCAAAAGATACAAATATCCTGCAATTCTATGAGAGGCATAGCTTAGATATACATGAGCGTAACCTTTTTCCTATGTAAAACCTGGAACTGAACCAATTTTTAACTCAATACATGTCCTTTTATTGTACATGGTGCATCTGACATATGGAAAGACCTTAAAAGAGAGGCTCTGATGTTCAATAGGTTGAATCTTTTTGTTCTATGATCATATGTCTGAGACTTAACCAGAGAATTAGAAGAAAGCAACATGTGCTTGTGTATTGATTTTTACTCTATTAATTGAAAAGGGAACAAAGGGAAAAAGCAGAGAGAATTAAGTAAATGGTTGATAAGCGGGCAAAATAAAAGAAAGCAATAACATATGCATGTCTGAAATAGAAGACTGGAGCAGCATAGTCAATGCCACCACACCATCTGGTGCTATTGTGTACAGTTGTTGATCATTTTCTCTCTTTTTCTTGTCCTCCTACAAGTTTTCCAACGGAATGGCTGATCCTGTTAGACAAAGATTGAACTAGTCTTCTTTTTCCCTTTATTTTTGTTGCTTGGTTAATAACATAATCTTGTTAAAGCATGCACAGGAGTACTTCATCTGCAAAAAGATTAGAAGCAAAAGAATATGGAGATACTAGCATAGGTGGAAGATTTTACGTCAAATGCCCAGTTTTTCTTTTCCAAAGCAAGTTAAAATTATAATTGCTTCAACGGTCATTCATAATTTTATAAGGTTAAATGCTCAAAAGGATGATTATCTAAAATTTCCTACAAGATGGTTATCCAAGAAATAGGTAACCGTAAGGTGTAAATGAGACATCTCTTATAGTGGTGTGAATTAAATCTCAAAGTCTACAAAAGTGTCTGCATGATACATGTATCAATTTGAAGTCATTCAAAGCATGAAATTATTGATGTCACAATTTAAATGGATGTGAATTTGTCAAACAATTGTAAAGTAAATGTAAACTGATTCCATTCATGAAAGACCTAATAGTAGTTGAATTCTTTCAAATCAAATGTAAACGTAATATATTGTGCTTTGCATATTGTTTAATATACTTGAAATATTATTTATATGCATAAATAAATTTTATTATAAATAAAATATAGTTAAAATTAATAAAAGTGCTTTTTATTTTTATGTTACCAAACAGTCTACCATATGAAGCTCTTTTCAAAAAGCTGTTATTTTAATTGACAATCATACAGCCAACTGGCTTCTTAAAAAAGCTCTCCTCAGAAAAGCTCTACTGAAAAAAGCTCTATTGACATAAGCCCATCCAAATAGGCACTTAGTCTTATTATTATCAACCTATGTTAAATGCAATAGCCTCTTATAGTCTGGGATACAAAGCTCCTTCGATTGATGACTTAAGAGGTAAACTTTTGAGCTGCTCAGTTATTGAAATTATAAGCCATTTGACTGAAAGAAGAGTAAATTAGGCTATTTTTGGGTGTTCAATAATGTGTGATGGATGGATAAATAGGAGATAAGAGCCTATTATTAATTTTTTGGTTTATTCTGCAAATGACTCAATGTTTTTGAAGTTTATTGATGCATCTAGCCTTATTAGAATACTAATACTTTATTTGAGATATTTGATGAAGTTGTGAATAAAATAAGGCCAGAAAATATTGTTTAGTTCATTACTGACAATGGTTCTGCTTATAAAGCGACAGGAAGAAGGTTACATAATAGGTATAATTCTTTTTTTTTGACTCATTGTGCTACACATTGCATTGACCTAATGCTAAAGAATATAACGAATCCTAGGTATTTTCTTATTATTGATGAGACTATACAGAAAGCTAAAAAGGTGACCAAGTTCATCTGTAATCATGCATAGGTGTTGAATTTAATGAAAAAAGAATTTACCAATGGTAGGAATTTGTGTCGTTCTGGTGTGACAAGATTTGCAACGAATTTTATATCACTTCAGTCTTTTGTTTTTATGAAGAAAAAGTTAAGACAAATGTTTACAAGTGATAAGTGGGTTGTATCTCAACATGCTAGGTCTAATGCTGGATTGGAGGTTTCCAGCATTACACTGGAAGATAGATAATTTTGGTCTAAATGTCAATTTGTTATCTGAGTTTATGAGTATTTAGTGAGGGTACTTTGCT
>JAOQMP010089413.1:0-16675 GCA_027563575.1 Erythroxylum pedicellare
TTAGGGTTTGGACCATAATAAAATAATGTGAAACTAATTTCATAACCCAATTGATCAATTCAGATTTTTCTAACAATGTACTTTCGGGTCAACTTTGTCTGTTCATTATCATTAGGAAAATAAAATAATTTGGCAACACTTACATTTGGAAAATTTTTCACCATGTATTAAGTTTCTAATGACTCTAAGATCATCCAATTTAATTAATTATTATATGAGTTATGCTCACAATACCATAGACTTTGTATATTTGAACTTTTCGCTAGTACATGATCATACCCTTGAATTGTACAACCTATAACTTTCAACTCAGATATCCAAAAATTACAAAAGTAATACCATTTGAAAGCTAATATAATAAGCTATAAAGCTTGTGAAGACACATTTATCTAATTCTGCCTATATCAATATAGTTTATTCAATAACAACAGGATTTGATTTCTGTCCCTAGTAGTGCTACTGCCCAAACCAGGACTTACTTTCAAGCTAAATTTCATTAAGGACAGAATTCAAATTCAGTTGCTTCTTAACATTTGTGTACAAATGTCTCCATTTAAATTTAAAACAACAATCATTTCATTTGTAAATTTACAGATCAAAATATAACCAAAATACCAAAGCTTGTTTAGTAAAAATATTCCAGTTATCAAATTCTAGCACACCTTAGCATTTTCATCCTAACACCCTCTTTCGGGATAACTTTGTATGATCTTTATGACAAGAAAAATGGTTAGACAATTGTTCCACTATGTATCCAGTTTCTAATAACACAAAAATTGTCCAATTTGATTCATTATACTGAAAGTTATACCTAAAATAGTTCATACTATTTTTTTAAACTGTAACAAAACTCATAACTCTACTTCTAGCCGGATTTTGAAATGCCTAGAGATATAATTAACATTATACTTCTCCAAGAAAGTTTTAGAAATATGCCCCTAGTTTAATTTGAATCAAGAATAAACTCATTTAGAAATACAAAGGTCAAGTTATAATCAGAATACCGAGACATGTTCAGTGACAGTTTTCCAGTTCATAATATTCTAGCACACTTCCACATCAACATCTTATACAATCTTTCCTAATTAAATCATCATAAATTCTCTATCATAACATGATATAAACACTAATAATTTACTTAATTGTTAAGCTCAAGATCTCCTTCAAAACATCAAGCTAATCTAGCCCTCCAAGCTTGCAAGATTGTCACAAAGTAAAGGTAAAAACAAGTTGATTTTTGTCTAGGACAACAAACAACAAAAATCTGGTTCTTTGACTATCTTGTAAAGGTTAAGCATATGAAGTTGATCTAGACATTTAGAAAGGATGAAACCAAATTACAAAGATGTATATTAGCAGCAACTTTCGGTCGAGAAAGGAGAAGGAGATGGTGGGTTTTTCCAGCAGCAACTTAGCTTAATTTAACTTGGTGCAAGGTGTCTCCAAACTACCTTAACATGTGTCATTTAGCATGTAAGCCATTTATCTCCTCCTTAAGCTACCACATGTCTCCTAATTAACTAAGTCACTTTTCCATTAATCAACTATGCCATTTGTCATGAACTTACCAGCCCATTAGTCTCACAATGATTGATCCATTTGTTAATTAATTCTTAGTCCATTTGTCACCAATTTAACTATATCAAATGTCACTCAATTATAGGTTAATTCATTCAAAATTTTCATGTATCAATTTATCCTACCACATGTCATTTGTATTAGTCCAAATGTACCTTATATTCAGCAAAAATTCCAAAATAATGCTAATAGCCTCCAAATAAATTTTTAACTCAAATAACTCACAATTCACATTTTAATCACATTTATAAATCAATTATACCCGAAAATGTCAACGAATGCATGTATAATCATATTCATGTGCAAAAAAGTGCATGTCATATTTAACTAAAGCTTGATGTGCATTTCCTAATTTCTCAGTACTTTCTCATAAATCACAATTGTAGCCTTAACATGGATAACAGGATATTACTAACTTGGCTAAAAGTACTATTGTATGTTATCTCATTTGAATTAATAGTAATCTAATTAACGTGAATTCCTAATTCCAGAAATTAATTCATAATTAATTTACCTTAAAATAATTATTTCATTTCCAAAATTAAATAACTTTAATTTTGCCACATATGCCAATTTTTCTAGTCTTACTAGAAAATTTGCTCTACTAAAATTAATTCAAAATTAATTTCTATAATTTCAAAAAATTTCAAAAACATAAATCATCATTATAAGCATATCTAGGTCATTTTATGATGATAAAAATAATTTAGGAGTCATACAAAAATTATTATGATCACTGAAACACTGATAAGACATCAAGAACGACAAATATGACTCCTAAAATTTTTTCTGGAAATCAAATTTTGAGAAAAATCATTTAGGCATGCATAAAAAATCAAATTAATACATTTTTATCAGATAAAATATTTTGAAGGCTCTGGAATTGAAATATAGACATACAAAAATATCAAACAAAACAGATCCTACAAATTCTGGAAAACTGTCCATATCTGAAAATTGTTTGATAAAATTATTAAATCATTTTTAATAATTCTAAAAAAAGTTAAAAAGGCATAAAAACATCAAAATATGTTCACATAAGTTTTTTAGAATCAAATTCTAGGAAAATCATGGATAACTTCATCAGTTTAGCCAACAGACATCACATGCACGGTAGAAAGACATATTTTATACATGTTCTTGTAAATTCAAAATTAAATATTTTAATGACATGAAAAATATTTTCAATCACACTGAATCATTAAAATACACCTTATGAACATATTGATTAAAGAATATCTTGAAAATTATTTTTATATGGTTAATTTCGAACAACACATTACAGGACCTTAAGCTGTCACAACTATGAACACAGTTTTCACATGCCATGTATTCTACATCTAACAAGGCACAAGATGGCTCTGATGCCACTGTAAGGTTCTGATCATGCATCTCATACATAATATATATCAAATATATGTAGTGAAAAATAAAATGGAACCTAGAAAAAGGATCTACTTATGTATATAGATATACCATCTCTAATGACAATCCACACGAAGATGGAAAGATGAAACCTCACTAGGAGATGGCTAGAATTCTTTCTTTGTGCTAGAAAAGACAATAACTTTTGTAAGAGTTAAACAAAAAAAGAGTGTGTGTGTTAGAAAAGAAGCTTTCTTTCACTTGTGCCTTACAGAAGATGCACGAAAATCATCTTTATTTTCTGCACCATTTGGCCTTCTATAACCCCGTCACTAAGGGAGAGTTATGGGAACTTAATGACCATGAATAGCGTGCAATAATGGAAGTTTGTGAAGTTAATGGCCAAATTGGCAGCCAACAACACTTGTTTTTAATCCATTCCATGTAATGTTTTCTACCATGATTACATCGTGATACAATCCCAAAACACTTTCTCATATCTTAAATCACTATTCAAGAACATTTTACTCATCCTTCGGATCTCCTATATGCGTGAATTATAAAGTTTCCGATTATGTTGGCCACTTGAATTAACACCTAATTCAAGTAAGTCAAGAGTGGTATCTAGCAATATGTCATCACCCTTAATTGACTAGAAAGTTAGTGGTTTGACTACAAACCTTTCCATATGTAATGTTTCCATGCAATTCATCCTTTCACTATTACTTGGTTTATAGTATGGTCAAAGTGTCAACTCCCACTAGACTTACTACGTCACATCTAGCCCAAGTGATCTTAGATATTGGGCTGAGGATCTCATTACTCTATGTAGCATTGAAAACTCTCTTTATGAAACATATCTATTCTAGCTAGAAACTCTCGAGTAATGAACCCGACAAGAGGCCCTGGGTATTTTCTTCTTCTACCAAAAGTAGTGAATCCTTTACTATCTACTCAATTACCTACCAATACCTTAAGCTATACCCAATCACCTCCCTATGAGTAACCCCTAAAAGGCACCGATGAATGGAGTCAAAGCACAAGATCAGTATTCAAGATATCCTTAAGCACCTCAAGTCAAAGGATACTTGCACCATTCCTATGGTGGGGCTATCATTGCCATTGGAATAGAATATCCATATGATTGTCTCATAGTAGGTCAATCTAATCTACTTACTAACCCTTAGTAAGCATCCACGTGTTAACTCTAAAGAATTCATGTCTACAGCTTATAAGATCTACTGTTTGATCCAATCAAGGAGTATAATATATGCTAGTCTATTTGGATTACTGATATCCCATCTCATTAATCCTATGACTAGGGAAAGTTTAGATACTAACATAATTACATATGATGGGAATCTCATTATCATGATCCCATCATGATTTCCTCCATTTTATATTTGGTATCAAGGACTTCATTAAATCAATTTAAGATTAACATCAAATTTATAAACGTATGAAGATAAAAATAATAAAAATGCCTTTATTAATCATAAAAAGGTTTGTATAATAAGTGTTAAAGGTGATTGCCTTTAGAGTACTTCTCTAATAAAACTAGCTTCGTAACTATTAGTTAATCGGTCGCAAGTAAGCGATGTAGAACTAGCTCCGTGAGTTTAAGCTTAGTGTACAATATCATAAAGGAACTAATAGTGGGCTATGTTGAGTAAGAAAAGTCATGTAATAATAATGTTGTCACTATTTATATTTAAAAGCGATTTGAGAGGTACCATATGGTCCTAATTCTAGTGCATAGCGCTTTTTTCTATATAAAAGTTTTCAAAAACATACTTCCACCATTGTTTATTATTCTCTTTAAGTAATAATGCTAGAGGATAGATGTAGACCCTATTTTATAGGGTCAATCACCATATAGGATCATCTTTCTTATGCATTTTTGGCCAAGTATTTTTCTTCAGGCAAGACTAAACATACAAGAAATTAAATCACCACTTTTTCCATGAGATAAGATGAGTCCTTATATGAGGCACGGGACAGATAAAAATAGTTATTAAGCATGAATTATTTGAGAGAAAGTTGTAAGATCTTTTAGGTTCGTGCAAAACTTATCAAGAGAGTTCATAAAATGAATTAAAACATTCTTAAGTTATCTGATTATAAAGGAATTTCATTTAATTACCCTATGAATATGGGTTATATGTCTTTAAAGAGATTATTATCTAAATTAGGAACTCTCACTAGTCCAATAAACTAGACTATACTTACCTATGCTAATTACTACTACGCCAAACACTTACAAAATAAATAATTAAGTTTTTAGTGCCATTTTCTGGGAATGGAGTTATTATTTTCAATTTTACAAACTAACTACGCTGGGCTTTTTTGTTTTAGTTTTATTATTTATTTACTAAATTTTCTTATAATTTCTCTTTCTCAAATTTCTTGTATATGAAATTATAAAAATCTTAGGAATCTTATCAAGCTAGATCTTAAGATTGAAAGAACATTACATATAATAAGAAGACTTTAGAGGAGAATAGATTTTGTTGAAGTAAAGATGGCTATAAAACTTATGAGGCCACTAAAGGATTTCGTCACACCAAATGCCCTAAGGCATTAGATGAAGCATCATAAGGCCTAATATCAAAGCTGCTAACATTGAGCTAAAGCAATCCTTATTATCTATGGTGAAAAAGAACCCTATCAAACTTTCAATACTTTAAGACCCCAACTTACACTTGTCAATGTTTCTAAAGTATTATAACGCATATAATCAGAATGACATAACACCTATTGCCATCAAGATTTGAATATTCCCTTTCTCTTTAAGTAATATTGCTATAAGATAGATGTAGACCCTACCTATATGGCAATCACCGTATAAGATCATATTTCTTATGCATTTTTGGCCAAGCATTTTTCTTCAGGCAAGACGAAACATATAAGAAATTAGATCACCACTTTTTCCTAGAGGGAAGATGAGTCCTTATATAAGGCATGGGAGAGATAAAAATAGTTATTAAGCATAGATTATTTGAGAGAAAGCTCTAAGATCTTTTAGGTTAGTGTAAAACTTATCAAGAGAGTTCATAAAATGAATTAAAACATTCTTAAGTTATCTGATTATAAAGGAATTTCATTTAATTACCCTATGAATATGGGTTGTATGTCTTTAAAGAGAATATTATCTAAATTAGGAACTCTCACTAGTCCAATAAACTAGACTATACTTACCTATGCTAATTATTATTACACCATGCACTTATAAAATAAACAATTAAGTTTTTAGTTCCATTTCCTGGGAATGGAGTTAATATTTTCAAATTTACAAACTAACTCGGCTGGGCGCTATGTTTTATTTAATTTTAGTTTTATTATTTATTTACTAATTTTTCTTATACTTTCTCCTTCTCAAATTTCTTGTATATGCAATTACAACAATCTTAGGAATCTTATCAAGCTAGATCCTAAGATTGAAAGAACATTGCATATAATAAGAAGACTTTAGATTAGCATAAAAATTAATGAAGCAAAGATGGCTACAAAACTTATGAGGTCAGTAAAGGATTTCATCACACCAAATGCCCTAAGGCATCAGATCAAGCATTGTGAAGCCTAATATAGAAGCTACTAACATTGTGCTAATGCATCCTTATTATCTATGGTGCAAAAGAACCCATTCAAACTTTCACTACTTGAAGACCCCAACTTACACTTGTTAATGTTTCTAAAGTATTGTAATGCATCTAATCTGAATGACGTATGACCTAATGCCATCAAGCTTTGAAGATTCCCTTTCTCTTCAAGTAATAGTGCTAGAGGATATATGTAGAGCCTACTTATAGGGTCAATCACCATATAGGATCATCTTTCCTATGCATTTTTGGCTAAGTATTTTTCTTCAAGTAAGACGAAACATATAAGAAATTTGATCACCACTTTTTCCCAGATGGAAGATGAGTCCTTATATGAGGCATAGGATAGATAAAAATAGTTATTGAGGTCCTCTCCATATGACAAATTAGAGAAGTGGGTAATAGGTCAAACCTTTAATAATGAAATGAACTGTAACACCAAAATCTTTGTTGATTTTGCCATTAGCATAACCCGAATGAATAAGAAAGTAAATGAAGCATATTCTTTGGTTAAGGGCATGACTCAAAACCCCTATTATTGGTTGAGTGGAAGAGCCATTCCTAAGAGGATTCTAGGCAAGCATGACCTAGATACCTCGAATGTTTTAGTTACTAAGGTAAATGCTCTATCTAAAAAATTGGATCATATGAATGTTAATTCAATTAGTGCTACTACTGTGGTTTATGACATCCTTGGATCCCAAAGACACTTGGATGTAGGTTTCCAATTAGGGAAACAATTTTACATGACCTTTCTATGGAACAAGTTAACCTTGTTAATATCATCAACTAGTCGAATGATCTATTCTTTAAAGCTACAACTCTGGTTGGAGGAACTGTCTCAATTTCTCCTATTGAAATATATTTAATACTGCACCTTAGAATAGGAAAATACTTAGTTTTCAACCTAGAACATCTAATTATTTTCTTTAAAAATCAAACTTGTAATCTCTTTTAAAGAACTTACTTATCAGCCATGCTAAACAAAATGAAGAATTCAAGGAGGAGATTAGGAAACTAAACTCTAAAATGTATTCAATTACTATCTATAGCAAGATGTTAAATCTCAAATTACTTAATATGCTAGTGTCATTATTAGACCATCTAGCCAATTGTCTAACAAAACTAAAAATTCTAAGATGCATTGTATTGTTATTATAAAAAGGAGAGCTGATCTAATTAAGAGCCCTAAGTTAGGGAAGATTGAGAGTGAGGGAGACTAGGGAAGGAAGACACCTGTTAGAAAGGAGAAGAAACTTAAAAAAGAGAAAGAAGAGGGAAAGAGCTCAAATAAATTCCCCTTGAACCCCATAATCCACCTATATCATTTTCCCAAAGATTGTTTAAGGGAAAATTAGAAAAACAATTTAAGGAGTTTTTGGATATTCTTCAAAATATTTATATTAACATTCATTTTAACTAACGATTTAGAAAATGCCTTTTTATGTCATGTTTTTAAAAGAGATCCACTAAGAGAAAGCTCAATGAGTATGAAGTTGTACCTTATCTGTGGAGTGTAAAGTCAAAGCTCAAGATGGACTACCTCCAAAGCTTAAAAATCCTGACAACTTCTCTATAACTCATACTATTGTTCATATGAGCATTGATTATATTCTTTATGATCTAGGGTCAAGTGTTAGCCTTATGCCTAATATGTATAAATTAGACCATGTTTTGCTAGATGTTTAAGTGTATTTTTAAGTGTTTCTTAGATGATTATCATGTGTATAGACTTAAATTTATGTTATTGTTAGTGCTTATATGTATTCTAAGTGGTACATGGTTTAGAGCATGATTTTAGATCTTAATCTTATGTTCTTAAGGTGTTTTGTTGTTTTTGTTAGTGAATGAAACTAGATAAGTTAAGAATAAAAGAAGATGGAATGTGCATGGGATATAAGGCTAGGTTATAATTGTTCATGTGGTGCCAAAGTTATGATAGAAGGCACTTCCCTGGTGTCACGATCGTGATAGAAGGAATTTTCTCTAATGTCATAATCACGTTGCTGGATATGGGATTCTTTATCTATTTTGAAGTTGGGGGCATTGATGGAACCAACTGACGTGGGCAGACCCTATACTTAACCCTAACACCCACATTTAATATAAAAGAACATTAAGAGACCAACAAGAGTAGCCTCCATCTTATGAAATTGGGATTAATCAGGCAAGATTAAGAGAAAAACATTAGGAGTTCTAGCTTTTCTAGATTTAGTCCAAATCAAGTTCTTCTTTTTCTCTTTGTTTATTTTTCATTAAAATTAATGTATAAACTCGATTTGAGTATGCTATATACGTTTATGATGTTCTGATATTTAGATTAGCATTTGTTCTTGAGTTATTTTGTAACATAATTATTATTGATTTCAATACAATGTTATGGTATTGTGATATTTGGGTTTGTTAAATTCTTTGACAATAAATAGAGAGAGTGAGTCGAAAGTAATCCGATTAGGCTAGGTAATGAGAGTTAGCAACCTCATAAGTCACTTAAATATCAAATTGATAATCATACAAAGAGAGATTTATATGAAAACTCAATTATTTGATAGATCACTTAAGAAATAGTTGAAAATGTTAAGTTGTTTCTATGAATAGAGAGATTGCAAAATCTGAAATTTCGTAATCAATTAAGGTTAAATGATTAGGTCTCAAGAGTGAATAATCAAATCCTTCAAAAATCGAGAATCAACACCCAATTGGATTAATAGTGGTTAAGGGAGCAAAATAACGATGGTTAAGTGCTCAATTTTATTTGATTATTTTAATTTTTCATATTTTATTTTATTCAAATTATATTTCACAATCTTACAAAAAGTCAAGTTCACTTAGTTTTAGCTATTTTCTCGTGGGATTGACACCTTTAATACTACAAGTTATGATCTATATACTTGTGGATATTGAGAGTTTTATATTAGGTAAGTTACAGAGGAAATTAGTTTTGGACTAGTTAAATTCCTTTGTTCTAACAAAAGAGTTACTCGGAGTTCAAGTAAGGTCACAGAAATTCTAACACTTGATATCTTGAGACTTGAACAAGAAACTCAAACAACGGGATGTTAAGAAGAGACCCAAAGAATGATGGTAGAAGAATATAATTAAGAAAAACAACATTGATGGATTTCATGAGACTAGGATTTAACGTTGCGCATCAAGGAATTGCTTGAACATCGGTATAAACAGTGCCATTTAAGATCAAGCCAACTTTGTTTAATATACTACAAACCAATGTGTAGTTTTATGGATTAACTAATGAGGATCCTAATGTCCATTTTGTGAATTTTCTCAAAATATGTGATACTTTCCAATATAATTGAATGTCATAAAATGCCATTATGATAAGGATCTTTCCCTTCACATTAAAGGTTTCATTCTCTAACCCCTAAAGCATCATAACTTGTTATCAGCTAGCATGTGCATTTTTATACAAGTACTTCCCTTTGAAAAGGACAAAAAGGTTGATGAAAAAGATTATAAATTTCCAATAAAATGATGGGGATTTATTATACGAAGCATGGGAGGGTTATAAGGACTTGCAAAGGATATGTCCTCACTATAATCTACCAAAGGAATTTTTCTTGCAAACATTATATCATGGAATTAATCCACCCATGAGAAGCACCATTGATATGACATCTAGAGGATCTCTAATGAGAAAAATAGTTGAGGAAGTAAAGTATTTGCTAAAAGATATGGGAAACAATAGTTATCCTTGGACATGAAATCAAAGTAGACAAAAAATTTCCTTCTGTGATCAAAAGGGAGTCATCGCTTTCGATTCAATGACAACAATATAGGCTGAGATCGATAACTTAACAAGACAATTGAATAGTGTGCAAGCCACTTCATTTGCTCTAGTTAGAGCAATTCACTATAGATGCAAGTTATATGGACAAGTTAATCATGTTACCGTTGATTGTACATAGACAAACAATTTGGTAGACAAGGATGAAACAATTTTTATTCTAACACTTATAACCTTGGGTAGAGGAACCACCCAAATTTTTTTGGTCAAACAATATAGGTAATCAACTGTGGAATCAATGGCCACCTGGATTCAACAAAATATTCCAATGCTAATGACTCTAAATTTGACAAGATCATGGACAAGCTTAAAAGCATGGATGAAACTTAGAGGAGATGGGGATGGAATATCATAAGCATGGATGATACTTAAAAGAGGTTGGAAAGGTAATTTGAGCAGGTAATTAAAAACAATTCCTCATCCATTCATAAATTAGAGATCTAAATGACTCAACTGGCAAAAACATTATCAACAAGAAGTATGGGGAGTCGTTTGAGCAATACTAAACCAAAAATAAGGAAGAAACTTAAGATAATCACACTTAGAAGTGGGAAGGAACTTGAGCAACCAGCAGAGACACAAGCTACACCCTACCCAGTAGTAAAAGACCAAGAAAAGAAGAAAGATGTAGATATGAGTGAGTATCCTCCTTACACTGCCCTTCTGCCATATCCACCCAAGATCCCATATCCCCAACGAATAAAAAAGAATAAACTAGATGTATAATTTGCAAAGTTTAGGTAGAAGTTAAAAACTTTGTAAATTAATCTATCTTTCATGGAGGCATTAGAACATATACCTAAGTACACTAAATTCCTGAAGGACATATTATCAAACAAATGAGCTTAGGAAGAGAATCCAAATGGTAACGTTAACTAGCAACTGTAGTTCTATAGTCACAGTCACATGCCTTCTGAGATGAAGGATATAGGGAGCTTGATAATACCCTATGTAGTTAGTGAATTTGAATTCACAAAGTGCTTACGCAATATAGGTGCAAGCACAAACTTCATGCCTTTGTTGATATTTAGAAAATTCGGACTTAACGAGGTAAAACTAACTTTGATGCTAATTTAGTTGGATGATCAATCAATTAAGAGACCATTTAGGGTAGTGGATGATGTCTTAATCTAAGGGGATAAGTTCATTATCCCATTGGACTTCATAATTATAAATTTCAAAGAGGATATGAACTATCCACTAATTCTTAGAGGACCCTTCATAAACACTAGAAAAGAACTAATAGATGTTTGTGAAGGTAAATTGCTTCTTCGGATTAGTGATGAGCATAGAGAGTTTAGTAGAGACTGGAAATATCCAAAAGATAGTAGCTCTTGCATGAAAATAGACATAATGGATGAGTACATCAAAGCGCAAGAAAAGGGCTACTTTAAAGAAGTAAGTTATAAGGAACAGATGAAAAAGGACCTAATGTTTGAGTAATATTTAGAAGCCTCTATTCAAAAGTTGAAGTAAAAGAAAGGATGACAGTGATTGCAAAAGAAGATGAGCAATTCAATGTCCTACAACACAAACAATTTGATTCCATCTAAGATTAATAGGATTTCATCATCCTCGATTATGTTAAGAATTTGTTATCGAAAAGGGCATTAAAAAATTTCTTAGATTCTTTGATTTGATTGATTATGTCCTTTTCATTATCTCCTAACATGTAACCTACAGGCTATAAAACCACTTTTAGAAAAAAAGATTGTCGCAAGAAACTCATAATTAATCAGGGTTGAGTTTTGAAAGATGCAAGGTTAAGCTAGTAACCATAACTTAGCGTGTTCAATAATTATATAGCAAAATATTCAGTAGTTAGTTTTGTTTTGAATTCTAGAATTAGGTTTTACTTGCAATGATTTGGAATGATTTGGATTGCTAATGTTCTTATTCTTTTTGAAGTGATTATAAGTTAGGAAAACAAGCTTAAGGGTCAAAAGAAGAAATAAAGGAAGATGAAGAGACAGGATAGGAGAATGTCCTTAATATGGTTTTAGACAATAACAAACTGTTGAAGGAGATGGAGTAGAAACAATGATGCTAGTGACTCGATATAAAGATTATTACGACTACTTCCCTGCTCAAGGTGTTTAAATTCCATCTCCAACATCATCACCACCTTAATCACCTTAACATGTTCATGCTCTAATCTTTTTCTTTTTATTAATTTTTATTTTCATTTTTAGTTTCCTTTATGTATTGTTTGTTTTTCTCACATTGAGGACAATGTGTTTTCCAAGTGTGGGAAGGATTTTTCGTTGACATGTCAAGTGTGTGACTTTTGTAGATCACATTGTCTTATTTTTCATTAGGATGACATAGTTTAAACACTTTTTTGCATATGCGTGAATTATGTGAATGTGTTAATGAAAAGAATCGAATGGAATTAATTTAGCTTTGAACATGGTCATTTAATTTGTAAAGGAGTAGTAACTTATAAATTTTAGGTTTTAAGTTTTTTTTGGGATGTATATACATGTTAATTAGGATATGATACCTACTCATTCACTTTATGATTTTTTTTTGTGTACATTTATAATTATAGTCAATTGAATTGGTTAGCATTATTAGTACACTTTCATGAGGATGATTGACCAAAAAGAAATGAGCTGGGTTAAAGTTTATATAAAAAAAGTTGTGTGTCTTGAATAACTAACTATTATATTGGCCCTTAGGTTATAAATAAAGCTAGTAGCCAGTTGAGAATGTGATATAGCTAAATAACTAGGGACATTCACAAAAAATGTACAACTTTGCGTTAAAAGGCTAGAATGACATTCCAACTAAGCTAATTAATAAAATATGGCCTAGTTGAGTAACTTAGGGACATTTATAACAAGATATTTGCCTTCGCACCAAAAGACTAGGTTAACGTTAAAAGGAAAAAACATGGTGTTATAATAAATAAACCTAAAGATCTTTTAAAAATGGCAAGATTTTTCACGAAAGGATACTTAGCGATAAATTTCCCTTTTAATTGATTAATAATAATAAATGCATGCTTACAAGTTCCATAGGTGTACGAATAGGGTGTTAATATTTTGATTGATTTTTATATTCAAGTCAAGGCGCTTAAACATGAAAGGAATAAGTTATGTGTTAGCATAATTTAAGTGATTAGTGTTTAAGGTTAGGTTAATTTCACAAGATTTGAAGCTAATGTAGCATTACTGAATTGTTGCAAGAATGTGTGATCATGTGTATTTGTTATTTACGTTTTTAGCTTCGCTTGAGGACAAGCAAAGGATTAAGTGTGAGGGTGTTCATAGGAGTAAATTATACTATGTTTTGCTAAATTTTTAAGTGTGTTTTTAACTGTTTCTAAGATTATTATCATGTCTATAGACCTACATTATATTATTGTTAGTGTTTATATGTATTATAAGTTCTATTTGGTTTATAGCATGATTTTGGATCTTAATATTGTGTTCTTGAGGTGTTTTAATATGTTTGTTAGTGAATGAAACCAAATAAGTGAATAATGAAGGAAGCTGTAATATGTATGGGCTATAAGGCAGGGTCACGATCGCGCATGTAGTGTCATGGTCATGATAAAAGGCTCTTTCCTATTGATGTGGGTAAACCTTAAATTTAACCTTAACACCCACATTTACCAAAAAAGAACATAAAGAGACTAAAAAGAGTAGCCTTCATCTTATCAAATTGGTATTAATCAAGGAAGATCATGAGAAGAGCATTGGCAGTTTGAGCTTTGCCAAATTTGGTGTATTTGATAATTAAATTTGATAATCACATGAAGTTCTTCTTTCTCTCTTAGTTTATTTTTAATTAAATTTGATGTATGAATTGGATTTGAGTATGCTATATACGATTATGATCTTGATTTTTAGGTTAGGATTTGTTCTTGAGTTATTTTGATCATTATTGATTTCAGTACAATACTATGGTGTTATAATAGTTGGGTTTCCTAAATACTTCGACAATAAATCAAGAGAGTGAGTTGAAACTAATTTGATTAGGTTGGGTAACGATAGTTAGCAACCTAATAAGTCACACAAATGTCAAACAGATAATCATATAAAGAAAGATCTTATGTGATATCTCAATTATTCGATAGATCGCTTAAGAATTAGTTTAAAATTTTAGGTTATTTTTGTGAATCGAGTGATTACAAAATCTAGAATCATTACCCAGTTAAATCAATAGTAGTTAAGGGAGAAAAATAATGATAAAACGAATCCTAGGCTTTCATATTTGATTGTCCTAGTTTTATTGTGGAAGCTCAATAAATGGTTAAGTGCTAAATTTTATTTGATTGTTTTAATTTGTAATATTTTATTTTCATTTAAATAATATTTCAAAACTATAGACAAGTTTAGGTTAACTTAGTTTTAGCTATTCTTCATGTGATTGAAACTTTTAAGACTACAAGTTACGATATGTATCCTTGGGGATATTATTATATTAGTTAAAACTTTCTTAACAATGCCCCTATCTGTCTATAAGAAGTTGTAGGTGAGTAAAATTAAATGTACAACAATTTTTCTCCAATTAGTATACCTTTATGTTAAATTTTCGGTAGGTATATTAGAACATATGCCCATCAAAATTAGTAAGTTTCTTATACTATAGATTTTATGATCTTTTATATTGCATATGATAAAAGTGTACATTTGACCTTAGATAAGCTTTCTTAGCCACTTCCAAGGCTCTAATTGATCTTTATAAAGAAAAGTTAACCCTAAATGTAAAGGATGAGAATTATAATTCAAGAAATTTGAACCCGAGAATCCTATTGATGGTAAATGTGATAAGTACATTTATTTTAATGGAACTAATAAGGATACACCCTGTATTGTACAAGAGGTGAAGGTATTGGATGAAAAAAATCATGTCCCAAGTTGAAGGAAGTAACTAGAATAGGTAATCCATCATGGAAAAACATACAATGCGAAAAAAAATTGATCATTCTATTAACAAAAAGAAATTAAAGCGGGAGGCAAATCTCATAGTATCTTATACTCTACAAGAACATATTCACCAGGTTAAAGTTAATGGGAAAGGATTGAGCTTATAAACTAAAACCAGAACTTGTTGGGAGGTAGCACAACACTTCCTACCTTTAACATTATTAGAATTTAGTATTTTTAGTGTTTTGGGTTACTATCTATTTATTTCTTTAGTATCATTATCATATTCTCAGTCTTATTTTTCTAAATTTTGGTTGGAGTCTAATACTTATTGTTTAAAGTTAGTTTATTCTTGATTTTGCAAATTTTTAAGACAACATAAAAATAAACATGACATAACTTTAACCACATGTTGACCTACTAAAAGAAATAAAATGTGTCATTTTTTAACACGATACTTACATGGTACCATGTAAGGACCTGCGTTAACCTATAACAAAAGAATAAAAAGTTACATAATGTACTATTTTTAAACATGTCCCTTCATATGATAGGACGTTCATCCCCCTTATTAAGGACATGCCTAAGGTAAGTATGCATAGCCCCATATTGTATCCCATATATAAGAGTTAAAAAAAACATAATAAACCATTTGTAAATATGATATTGGGTATGCCTAACATTCCTACCTTACCTTTTTTCTTTCTACTCCTTTGCATTAAATTCAAATAAAATGCCTTTATATCCGTTTACATATAAGCATTTTCAAACATGTATAAATGCCATATAGTGCATTATATATGTCGTGTATAAATGCTATAAAGTGCATTATAAGAAACCTACCTAGCTTGTGTTATACCATTTTCAACCATGTTTCCTCCTACTTTTCTTTGAAATTTTAGTTTCCTTTTTAATTTTTAAAGTAATAAATCACACCTATCCATCCACAATCTTATATAAAGCAACCTAGTGCACACTTTAACCTTTTTGCACAAAATATATAGCATCATCCAAGTATTTTTTTAATGGTACCACTATTTCGTTATCTTGACACATCTTGGATGATTTAATGTTGTGAATTGTTCTTTATACCTAAATGATGATTAGATATACATTATTCATGAATTTTAGGGTGCTAGAAAAATAAGTTAGGTGAATTGGGAAATATATGTGTTTTATAGTTGGAGATTCTTGGTGTAACTTACATAGGTTTCTTTAATACCTTCATTTTTTAGGAGGTTGATATAGACTTTAGAATATACTAAAAGATACAAGAATTCATGTTTTGGTCCTTTGGTTCCTTAGGAGGTTTCTTCTCCAGCTAAGGTTGTGATGTTCTCCCATCTATGTAGCCTTTATTGGGGTTTTATTTTGTCCAGGGATTTCCTCTATGTTTGGTGGAGAGGAGGCTTCAACCTCTCTCCCTTGTCATGTACATATTTTCTTATTTA
>JAOQMP010089496.1:2194-16656 GCA_027563575.1 Erythroxylum pedicellare
ATAATAAGTATTCATAAAAATATGAATACTTATTTTAATAAATTATTGTAACATATACAAATTATTTAATATGTTTAGAAGAAAATTATTATTATATTAAAAATATGTGTGTAAAGATTTGCACATGAAAAGTAAAGATAACCCAGTCATTTTAGAGAGCATCAAGGAAATAACGTACAGACATAATTAAAATAATTGGAACTATAATATAAGTCAAACCCATCCTATATTAATTCATTGATAAACTGAAGTTCATACCATAAACAAGTTTCGGTTGGTGCAGAAGTTCAAATGGGAAGTTCAAACTGCAAACAAATACCCCAATTAAACCAAGTACATAAAACCTAGTAAATAACAAAATTGCTTACCTCAACCGACACGTAAAAGCATCTTCTTGAAGTACGTAAAAGAAGATGATGACAAAGCTAGAATGAGCTAACAACCAAATAAGATAACCAAAACAAAGTAAAGAAGACAATGAATTTCAAAGCAGTACGCAAATTGGTATAAATTCCTATTTAGAAGTCTTAGTTATAGCATTTGATTGTTGCCATGTCATGCAAGAAAATCCAATCATTTGCCTTTTAAAACATAAAAAGGATGATAAAAGTTCTATTTTCAATGAAGTAAAAAGATGTAAAATGACTATGCTAAAAAATATAGAAACAGATACAAATTCGAATAACATATGTAAAAAATCATTGTTGACATTGTCAAAAATAAAAAGAAATGGATGTAAAAAATTAATACCTGCTAAAGCTTCAAATTAATACCTGCTATAGCTTCTCTTCAATCTCCTTGAAAATAGAAATACTGCCAACAAATGAGTTCCTACAACTAAGGAATAATCAATAAGATCTTAGCCAGTAAAATTACAAATTTATACCATACAAGACCCAACTTTTATTCTATGCTATAAGTTGCAAAGTGAAAAACATAAATCGTTATGATATTAACACACAAACAAAGCAGTCCAATATTGAACATTTATGAGCCTATGGTTTGTGACTATCTTAAGAAATTGAAGTTGTTTAGTTACGAATACTTATTTGTGCTTTTTATGGGAAAATCAAATACTAATTTGTCTCTCGTGAATTGCTATCCATGTTGTTTGTTTTGACAATTGTTTACCCCTTACCTATCAGACATTCCTTTTTCGTCATTTTGACTTAAATGTTTGTTTTCTAGTGTCACTAACCAGGATTAGGCCATGGTTTGTTGCACCTAAAACAAAAGGAGTAGGCTAAAGTACATAATGGCAAACTATTGCTTACATTGTCAAAATCATTACCTTACTTCATATTGGCTATTGATAACTACACACATGATTAATAGATATAATAAACTAGAGTACAATCATTGCCACAATGCCACTTTAATTATATGAATGTTCACATAATCAGTTCATATAATCAATTAACTTCCTTTCCTATATAGCTTGATGTGTAGGTCATGTAGGAAAGGAAGTTATGTTTTACTCCTACATAGCCTTTCCTTTCTTTTACTCCTACAGTCTTCAAATTATTGTTTGATTATGTTATTGATTAATATTAAGTTACTTTTATCATAAATTGATAATTTTAAATTGTTCATCTCATTTCTATTTACCATTTCCTTGTTGTCAAGTATACTAGTCCCTCTATACTTTGTTAAATATTACTTCTCGCACTAGTCTCCTAGTTTAGAGAGTGAAAAAATGACAATAATAAATATCAACATCAAAACAAGAGTGAGATATGCCATTAATATAATCTTTAGTTGCTTGTTATCATTCATAGCGAGCTTAAGTTTATAATCCACTTGCTTTATTTTCCCCTTTAACTCAATTTTCCTTAAATGTTCTTTTTTTTTTTAACCTTCTAATAGCTGCCTCACGCACTTCTCTGTCTTCAATTATCCTTTATAACTAATAATTACTGTTGCTTAAAGTTAAAATTTTCAGTCATTAATATGTGAATAACATTATTAGTCTTATTTGTGAAAGGGTCATTATATTAACAAAAGAACATGTAATTTTGAACCTTGCAAAAATCGTCAAACAAACATTTACTAAAAACATATATCTAATTCCTTCCACAATCTCATATTTTTTTCTTTTCAATTAAACCAATCATATCGATAAAATACGCCTCACTTCTTAGGTCTCTAATGTCATTCTCAGAAGACATTTGAGAAAATTTGTAACTAAAAATCAGAACCTCTTTATAGCCTAAATCCCTTGTTGTGGATATGAACTATAGGATTATTAAATAATTCGGCTCTAATATAAAATTATATATTTATCCACTTTCATAATGCATGGTTTGGGTAAATTTAATGGTTCTATTAAGTCAACTAAAACCCAATTATGGGATCTGTCAAATAACAAAGACAAAATAAAGGCAAAAATAATTTATAAAGTATTTAATTTAAACTTCAATCAATCTTAAACTAATAGGAGGAAAAGAGTTTAGTGCAAGATTAACTTAATCCAAAGGGTTTGGCTAGTTATCAAATTAATGACATGCTAAATCCACATATAATTCCATTGATATCTAATTTAGGGATTAATAAGCATCACACAAAATAAAATTTTCTAATAAAAGATTTTAAAAGGAATACTCTTTTAGAAGCTCATAATGAATTCAAACATTTTGGTGCGTTGACTACGCACTTGTGCCCATTAAATTATGGAAGAAATTGGATGACAAGAGTCTAAACTTTTTTTAATAGCTACAATAAAGAAAATAAAGGCTATAAAGTTATTAAATTAGAAAATAGAACCATTATAGAAGAATAAGGAACCTTGCTAATATCTATCAATCATAATGATTTTTTTGTTTTGAAGCCTAGGTCTCTAAAAATACAATGGTCAAAGAAGAATGGTAAGTTATAATGAGAGAAGAAATTAAGTCAATTGAAAAAATAATTCAAGATTTTGGTGAAGTTATTCAAAGGAAAAGAAGCTATAAAGCTAAAATGGATTTATAAATCCACTTACTTTAGAAGGATTTTTACAAAGGTATAAAACTTGATTAGTTGTAAAGGGGCATGTCAAATTTTTGGTATTGATCATTTGGTTTGATATTATTAAAATCGTATTATCTTTAGCAACCTATAATGGTTAGGTAGTTTATCAACTAGATATACAATCAACTTTTCTTAATGGTGATTTGGTGTAGGATGTATACGAGAAGCAATCTTAAGGATATATGGTAATAGGTTATGAGAACAAAGTTTACAAACTTGACAAGGCACTTTATGGAATCTTTTCTTTTATTTAGCAACATAAATTGTTATTAATTAAGTATAAATTAAAAGAACTTGTTCAAGCAATAGAAATTGGCTTCTAAGTAGTTCTACTAATTATTTTAAACGAGGAAACACCAAACAATTAAGAGAATTGTTATGAAAACGACTTCTAGCTTGCGTCTTCATTCTCACGTTTGGATTAAAAATGAAAAAATAACAAACATTTGGCATTAGACTCGGAGTTTCTAGCCTTCTTTATAAGTATAAATAGTCTTCTATCCTCGTTGTAGAATCAAAAAGCTATTGAGTTTATGACAATATTTGTTTAATTAAAAAAATAATTAGCTAGTATTCATTCTTTTTAGTTCTAAATGATAAAACATTTCATTAAACATCTTATATGCATCACAAATTCATCTCATCATCACAACTAAAATCACATCTGGTTCCTTTTATCACTAACATTTCTACCTTAAAGTTGTTTCCCAATCATAAATTATACAAATAAACGAAAGAAATCAAATACCCAAATATAACTATCATCCAATATATGAAAAGCCCTCCACGAAAATACCTCCACAAAAATACCTCCACGAAGATACGACAATGGCTGGAGAATAATGAACCCTAATGGGCAGAAGAACGTCAGAGACACAGTTGGAAGACTTCGCTAGAGACGCAGCAGGAAGAAGACGATGGAGACACAAGAGGAAGAAGAAAGAAGGAGACAACGCAGGTGGGGAGGAAGGGTTATTCGGGTGAGTTATAACATAACACCAAACGACGTCGTTTTCTTTAATTTATAAATGCTTAAGCCGAAGCAGATGATGACGTTTACCTTAAAAATTTACCGACGGATTTTACCGATGAAAATTTTCCGTCGGTAAACTCAAAACTTTAGTATTCCGCCAACAATTCCCGCCTTATTTATCAACAAGCATTTGATACCGTTGCTAAATTCCATCACAAATTGAATTTCCTTCGTATTTACCAACGGATATTATTATTGCTGCTAAACAAAATTTTTCTTGACAATTTTTCCGACAGAAAAAAGATTTCCGTTGGTAATTTTCAACGGTTTGGATTCCGTTAGTAATTCCTACTTTTCTTGTAGTGATCATAGCCTTCACAAATTTGAAAATTTTCTTCCATAACTTGCTTAACATGTTATAACAAATGTTTATAGTAATAGTTAAAAAAAATTGATTAGAGTTTGACGGAAAAATATGTATAGAAGTATTTGCTTTAAAAAGTTTAAATTTAACCTATTTTCTAGATTTGGAAAATCGCAGATTAAAAGAAAACGAAATCTTATGATATTTTTCACATAAATAATAAATGCATAAATAGGATATACCAAAAAAATCAACAATTTAAAATGAAATAGATAATAAAGTATCATGGCTGCTTATGACTCCGTTAAATAAAATAGCTATTTTTTACTATTTCAAGTAGGCCTAGTCTGCCTAGGGTTTTGATCTCCTGTTGCCGTTACTGGCTACCTAACCTGCTTCATTAGCATCCACCTATTCAATTTCTATGAGTCACATTTATTTAATGAATAGATACTCATAAAATAGGTAATTACAAAATAATGGGAAGATGTAATCTGTCCCCCCTCTGTCTATGGTTTAAGTCCCACCAACTCATAATTACGTTATTGTTTTACTTTTATATTCTTTTTAATGGGTTGAATCAAGTCAGTTGACGGTTTTTTATTCAACCAAAAATAAACTCTAAAAATTGGTCAGTTTATTGCTTGTTAATTTCTGAGTTGGCGGCTTGGAGCACTAAATATCCAACGGCCTGATACAGTCCCGTTATGCTAACAACGTTTTATATTCCTTTGGAAATAGAAACAGTAGACGTGGCTACGATGATGCTTGTACAACGACACTGTTGCTTTAAAGTCTAGGCTAATCAGGGTCCAAACAACATGCGGCCTTAGAGCGGTGAAATTAGTTTCGACCCAAGCTTACACTAGTTTTCGTCCTGATTGTCGAGAAGCATCCGTTGATTTCATTAGACACGATCTTCCCCTTAGACAGCTAACCTCAAAGTTCACTAAGACATTGTCGATGTCTTTGTAAATTAAGTATGAAGAGAAACTACTTGTGCATTCGCAGAAGATATGGTCCAAATTATTTACCAATAATCCTTACAGGAGCACGACCCGTTGACGAAGTGATGGAAGCGCTTGCGGTCTCTTACAATTATCTTACGGTTGTACAACTTAGATATTAGTTTCATAGAAGAATGGCAGTCTTCACAAATGCGTAGGTTCTTAACAACTCGAAGTGGTGTTCTAGGAGTTGTACTGATTAAGCCGAAAGCCACTGCAATCTTCTCACTGTGATATTGCAAAGCACTTTCTTTACCTTCTTCATCCATGTTGAGCAGCACTTGCGTAGTGTTTGGTCGATAGCCCGCATTCCTCAAGTTGTATGAAATCTCCGCCAACATTAAATGAACTTCTTTACCCTTAGGATGGGAATCATCTTCCACCAGGAATTCATGAATTACCCCATCAAGTTCAATCCAACTACATCCAGGGTCTTTTCTTATATCCATTTCCTTCATCTTTAGCCTCATCTCCGCAACTCCTTCCCAATTTCCTCTGGAGGCAAAGATGTTGGATAGAGCCACATAAGATCCACTATCATTTGGAAATAAAGCCATCAAAATCTTTGCTATCCGTTCTCCCATCTCTAAGTTACCATGCATTTTGCAAGCACCAAGCAAGGCCTTCCATATCACATCGTCTGGTTTAATTGGCATGTTTAATATAACCTGTTCAGCCTCTTCTAAAAGTCCAGTACGACCTAACAGATCAACCAGGCAGCCATAATGTTCAATTCTTGGTTCCAAACCTACAACGTTAACCATATGGTTGAAAACTAATCGGCCATCTTCAACTAAACCAGCATGGCTACAAGCATTCAGTAAGCCAATATATACAACGTCGCTGGGTGCCACACCGGCATGTTGCATCCTCCAGAAGTAATCAAGAGCATCCTTCGCCTGGCCATGCATTGCAAGGCCACCAATTAAAGCACTCCAAGTAACAGTATTCTTCTTATCAAGTATCCTCTCAAATACCTGAACTGCGTTCTCAATGCTTCCACACTTGGAATACATATCAATCAGAGCAGAGCCCAGCACACTATCTATCACAATTTCATTTCTTTCTGCATACAAATGCACCCATTTACCTAACTCAAGTACCCCAAACTGGGAAATTGCAGGGAGAACGCTAACCAAAGTTACATAATTTGGACAAATTTCTCCCATCTGCATTTCCCGAAACATCTCTATAGCCTCCTTAAAATGCCCATTTTGTGCATAACCAGATATCATCACATTCCACGAAACAACACTCCTGTGAGGCATATCGCCAAACAACTTCCTAGAAACTCCAAGTTCCCCGAGCCTCGCATACCCATCAACCATCACATTCCATAGAACAACATTACCATCTTGCTTCCTCTTATCCAACGCCGATTCACTATCATTACCAAGTTCAAAAACTTGTTTATGAAACAGCATATGTGCATCCTCCATGACCCCACACATAACGTACATCCTAACAAGACTGCTAGCAACAAACTCATCAGCAATCAATCCCAATTTTACGACAAACCCATGAACCTGCTTCCCTTCCTCAATCCCTCCCATTTTAGCACAGGCTTTTAACACGGAAGGAAAAGTGAACCTATTGGGTGCCACCGAGCCATCATGACACATTTGGCAAAACAACAAGAAAGCAGTCAATGGGTCATCATCCTCACCACCACGAGTTTCAGCGAACGCTCTTATGATGGTGTTCCAAGAGAAGCAGTTTGGTTCATGCAATTGTTCGAACAACTTGTTTGCGTATTTGAGGTCAGGCCGAGAAGACATGCAGATGAATTTGAGCAGCTCGGCCGCGGCTAAAGTGTCGTGGATTAGGCCGGACTTGATGAATTGGGCATGCACTGGCTTCAGGTCTGTCGAAGATCTGCAGAGTGCAAGCTTTGGGATGAAAGAAGGTGGTATAGTCGGTGAAACGGCAGTTGAGCTCATGGTTTCCGGTAATTGGAATTGTTGGATTAGAGTCGAGATGAATTCGCCCAGGATCATATGGAAAATGAAACAAGGCGCTACTTGTCTAACCGCTAAAATTATGCCACGTCTATCAAAAGAACTGCAGGCATTACTAAGAAAAAAGTCATTTTAACCACGGGAATTAGCGATAAAAAACGTTCGAATTTTGTCGATAATAAAAATTTACGAGGCAATATTCTAATATTATAGACGAAAATCTAATTTCTTCTGTAGGTAATTTTACCTTTGATTACTCTTTGTTTCGTAAATAAATATCTTATATTTTATTGACAATTTTTGGTATTCCGTTAGTAAATATAATAGATTTTACCGACGTAACTCTATTTTTTGTTGATAAATAATTTTAATTAAAAAAAAAACTCGACATTAAATATAAGCGGTCTGTTATGCTTCTGCATACCAATATGGTTTTATCTATTTAAATGCTCTGGAATGAAGATTCTTACAGTGACTTGTGTAGAAGGCTTGACAACAACTTTTTTGTTCTACTATCATCAATTTTGACGAAAACTAGAAACAATGTTCTGAACTGTTTAGCTTTTTTAAGCATCGACAGAAAGAAGAATTTTAGGCTAATCTTTTAACACTATTGATTATCAACAGATGTAGAATTTTGTTTGCAAAACTAGAGTATGTTTAAATACTCATCTGAGCTTGATAAGGACAAAGTTGCCTTTATATTATACGAAAAAACACATGATAGTGGTTGCAAAAATACCTCTATCAAAGTACACTATGACAATGGTCGGAGAAGATAACATTGACGAGCAGAAAAGGAGTCTACAATAGAGAAACCGAAGAGAAGAAAACTGAAGAGGAGACACAGGAAGAACGAAGAAGAAGACATTGGGGGAGGGGGATGTCGGGTGAGTTTGAATTTAGAAAGAATTTACTGAAGGAAATTTTCGTAGGTAAATTCAAAATTTTTTTATTACGCCAATAATTCCCGCCTTTTTACCGGCAAATATCTTATACCGTTGCTAAATCCTTTACCCACGAGAATCTTATACCGTCGCTAAAGTCTATCGTAAAATTTGTCGGGATAATTTTTCTCCATATTTAGCGACAGATATTAATACCATTGCTAAACGAAAATTTTTCCGTCAATTTTACCGACGGACATGGATTTTCCGTCGATAATTTGTAACGGTATATGTTCCTTTGGTAATTTTTCGTCGCTAATTCTCACTTTTCTTGTAGTGTTACCGAAGGCCATATTTTTCCGTCGCTAACATCCGTTGTAAATTTTGCCGCGACGATTTCTCTCCATATATTAGCGACGGGTATTAATATCGTCGCTAAATTAATCAATTTTAGCGACGAAAATATGCTTTCCGTCGCTAATTTCCAACGGTTTCATTTCCGTCGATAAGTTTCCGTCGCTAATCCACAATTTTCTTATAGTAAGGTATAGTGATTGCACATCATTCCTTTTTATTAATAAGGAAAGCAATTTGTCAAATGAACATCTGGTTAACTATTCAATTTAAATTACATTTAGCAAAAACAAATTTACATCTCGAAAAAGCGGTTAATCTTTATATATGTAATTTAACGAGTTAAAGATTTGTTTTGAGAATTCAATCACTATGTTTTGCTTTAAAAGATGTGAAGAATTATGGACACAACTCTGTAAATTCGTGGTCCCCCTGAAAGCAATGCTCTCTTCTCTCTATATTGCTTTTGTCTGCGAGTTGCTACTTATTTCTTATTTAGAGCTCTAGAAGTGAGCTTGCTCAAGGCTTACTTGCCTTTATCGAGAGTGTTTGGTAGATAACTTTTCAGCTATATTTCAACTGATTAAAGAGTATTAGCTATTTGACCTAAAGCCTCTATTAGGGGTGTTTGGTAAATTGCATTTCAGTTATATTTTAGCTGATTAAAGAGTATTAGCTATTTGATTATGTCAAATAGTTAATATATTTGTTTGATTAGGAGCTGGTTGGGTTGACTGATTTAACCCAGCCAATCATTTTTTTGAAAAGCTACTTGGGAGTAGCTTTCCAACCAATCAGCTGATAAAAATTTTACTGAAAGACAATTTTGCCCTCAAACTTATTCTAACCTATCTGAAATGTATGGGATTAACTACAACTGCTATCTATAAATTCATCAAAACGTCTATATGGTAGCTTAAATTGACAAGCAAGATATTATTCATCGAGGAAGTTTGCAGACAACACAAAGTATAAAACTAGAGATGAGATTTGGATTTTGTTGTTGTTGTTGTTGTTGTTGTTGTTATTATTATTATTATATGTTCAATATTTTTTTATTAGAGTTATAAACTTAATTTTTGTAGAATTAAATACTTAAAATCTAAATTACTATAAAAATATTCGACGAAATACTAAACTCATACATTATAAATTTTTTTAAAATCATATCCTCATAAGTCTTTTTACACATAAATAAATAATACTAAACAATTAATTTTACCAAACATCAAATGATAAACAGCTAATGCAATCCACTAGTCAAATCAGCTGATATAATCAGTTATCAGCTAACAGCTAATAGAATCAGCTGACAACTAATGCAATCATCTGATTGCCAAACAGGACCTTGTGTTTGTTCTTGGGCTTGTTTTGTTCCTTTTCTTTCTTTTCTATCGTTCAATATCCTACTGGTGGTGTTCTATTATTTCTTGGAAGTTCGGAGTCCTTGAGGGCTTTCCTATCTTTTCCTTTCGAACTTTTTTACCCCTCTTTTTGGAATGATATTTTTAAATCTTTTGGTTGCTATAAGCTTTTTAACCTTTCTTAGCTTAAAATGTCTAATTCCTCGTTTGATGGAAAAAAATTGTTAGATGACTTTACCTCCTTTGCGCCTTGGTCTCTTAACTAGTGTCACTGCTTCCCTGTCAATCCTTTTGCCAACTCCTTGTGTATAATAGGGGCCTATTTATGGTTACAAGTCCTCTTTAGTTGCACCTCTCATAAAAATTAACCCTAGTCTGAACTAGAAGCAGGTGGTATGTGAATGCTCTTGTGCTTCACTACATTATTGCCTTTTTTCGCTTCAAATGGTTGCATCATTGTTACCCCTAAACTTGATGTTTTAATGAAAGGTGTAAAAAGTTGGGATTCAACTCTCTTGTGGTTCTTTTTTGGGAAATTGTCCTCTTTTCCCAATAATCAATAATTGGGTTAGGAAGCAATAGAAAGGATAAGGCTTGAAGGAATTGTTACTATCAAAAGACAAACTCATTCTATTCAAGGTTACCATAAGTAATAGTGTTAAGGAGGTTTTGTGTGTTAGCCCTTGGCATGTCCAATATTTTCCCTTATTCTTAAAATTCTTGAAACTTGAAATTAGTTTGGACACGAAACATGAGACTATCCTAACATTTATTACTATTCATAATATGCCCCTTAAATATTAATCAACACAGGTTTGAGTTTATTAGCTAATTACATAAAAGCTCATTTGTATTGATAAAACAATAACTTTGAGGAAGAGAGTAAGGTATACAAGATTATGTGTGAGTGTTCAAATAGAGAAAGAATTGCTAGGTACCATTCCTCTTATAAGATTAGGGGAAGATGAGACATTATTTGAAGACTCTATTTAGGTTTTGCACCAATGAAAACCTACTATAAAAGACGAAAGAAATCAATGAAGAGCAATTAGAAGGAGATTTATAAGAGGAGATTATCTAAACAAATGGACTTGGGTAACCAATCTAAAGAGGTTGCCTATGTTAATAACTTGCATCCAAGGCAAGTGGCAAGTAAGGAAGTTACTAAGGGTTCCTTATGGAAACAATTGCTTTTAAGATTAATTTAGATAAGTTGGTATCAAAAAAATATGAAAGAGGATGTAAGTAAACTAGAAGCCATATTTGTGAGGTCTAATACACCTATTCTAAGTAGAAGATCCCTCCTACAAAATGAGACTATAGTAAGGGAAGAAAGCTTTGAGTACCCCCTTCCTTGAAAGTGGTGGATAACATTGATTTGAATGTGAAGGATTTTAAAGTTAATAGAAGTAGAAAGTTGCAAAGAAAGAATAGATTCAAATGATCTAACTTAATAATCCCTCATCATGTCCATAGTTTGATGGAATGTAAGGGGCATTAATTTCCCCTCTAAACAACAGTCTTTGAGGGACTTTATTTTAGAGAGTAAGCCTACTATAATAGGTATCTTGGAGTCCAAGTTGAACTAGGAAGTCTTATCTAACTGAATATTTTGAGAAAAGAATTGTCCTTTCCATCTAATCATCAACATCTTTACTATGATCTTATTTTGATTGCCTTTGTCACTAATTTTGTTAAGGTTCATGTTCCCCAAACCATTGATCAATTTATGCATTTAGTAGTAAATTTTCTTCAAGAGAATTTAAAAGTTGCAATCTCTTTTATTTACGAACCCAATTTTGCTTTTTAGAGGAACTTACTATAGGATAAACTATAATAGATGCAACGGGCAATGTATGCTTGAATAATTTCATAATAGAATTTAAAGGATGTATTAAGAAGATAGGTGTAACTGATTTAAGGTTTGAGGGGTTTTTATTCACTTAGAGCAATAGGAAATGAGCAAGATGGCATATAAAAAAGAAGCTTAATAGGGCACTTATGAATGGATTAGTGCTTGTTAAGGTTCCTTGAGAGCAAAGCTCATTTTTGGAATCTAATGTGCTTAGATCATTCCCTTGTAATAATAAAAAAACTTGTTTTCTAAGTGCAAAAAGTATTTCCCTTTTAGGTCCAAAAACTATTTAGTTGAGGAATGAAATTTTATTAAGGCAACAACAAGAGGAATATCACATACAATCTTCAGGGCATTTGGAATTTTTTTCTGTGAAGAAGTTAGGCCTATTTAAAGAGGAACTCAAGACTTTAAATTTAAGGGGAGGAAGCGAAAGCAATTTTGGGAATGTTTCAGCTACAGAGGATATTTACTACAGAGGAAGCGAAAGCAATTTACATGTTCCTTATGATTATAGTCTTCAAACAATTCTTGAACTAGCATAATATTGTCACCCATACTTCTACCTGGAACAAATGCTCCCTGGCTTTACTTAATTATACCAGGTAGTGTATTCTTTAATTTATTGGCAAGGATTTTACAAATGATCTTGTATGGCACATTGCAACATGATATTGGTTTGTAATCATTCAGCTTCTTAGGAATGGGGAGCTTAGGCACCAAAGCAGGAAATGTCTTCTTAATTTTAGTGAGTAACCTACCATAAACAAAGAACTCCTTTACTGCTTTAACAAATGTCAATTACAAAAGGTTCCATTTCTCTTGAAATAACCGGTCATTAAAGCCATCTAGCTTAGGAGAATTTAGATGAAATGAAAATAACACATCTCTCATTTCTTCACATTTGACTTCTTTGATTATTGTAGATTCCTGATCACGTTTAATGGAACCAACCATTCCACTAACTAGATAGCTAGGAAGACTTACAATGCAAGTAGATACCCCATTTATTGCTTACAAGTGACTTCTAGTCATTCTTTTTAGTTCTTCTTGCTTATTTATCTTTAAACCATACTCATTCTTTAGATAAACTATCCTGTTTATCATTCTCTTGCCTTGAATCACACTGAAAAAGTATTTAGAATTCCTATCTCCTTGTTGTAACCATTGGACTCTAGACTTTTATTTTAACTGCACTCTATACGACTAGATGACCTGCAAATAACAACAAAATTCTAATTTCTCTTTATCCTAGAGTGAGGAATTAGTGGGATCCTTGGCTAAAAGCTTATGAGTAAATGATAGATTCTTGAGGGCTTGCTCTTTACTGAATTTGAAAGAGTTTGTATTAAGCTTAAGTAACTTAATGCATTTAGCTTTAATATATTTCAGCATTTGAACACACTGGAAAGCTTTAGAACCCTACATATTCATACCAATAGCATTAGTAATAATTGAATCAAGCTGAGAGTTTTCTAATAGGGAGTCAAAGAACATGAAAGGTGATTTTAATTTGATCAAGTATCATTGATGCATTTCCTAATAAGAGCATGATTAGAAAACAGTGGTTCCTCAAACACTAGATAGCTTTCTAATAATTGATTTACCCATCTATTATTTACTAAACACCCATCTAGCTTTCTTTATATATTTCTACCACCCTTGTAGTGAATGTTCCATATGAATATAGGGCCATGATATCTAAAATCAAGAAGTCCAAGGAAAGATGTTAATGAAGTTAGTTCTTTAGTATCAACATATGTAACTTTTCTTACCCCTAAGGGTTTAGAAGAAGAATAAGTAGTTAAAATCCCCTGACACCATCTACAGGACTGACATGTTTAAATCTATATCCTGCAATTCTTCCTATAAGCTGAATCTTTAGACTTCCCAATTGGCCACATAAACCACAGTTATAGCTATTGGAATGTTGAGTCATTTTAGAACAAGTTAACTATGAAAAAGTTGAACAATATAGTATTAGCTGGAGAAAACAAGTTGTGTTAGATCTATTGCAACTATACTCCTCGCACTAGGATGCTTTGAGTGATTGCTCAAGATTTTCCAATTTTCTGAGATATCAACCCATTTTGAAAGATTTTCTATGTGGTCTTGGTTTCCAACAAACCAATAAAACAAGGTTGACTAGCTTAAAGATAATCCTTTAAACCTAGTTGTTCATTGGGACAATTTAGTCCACTAACATTCAATGTAGTGTTACACAATAGACTTGAGAGGACTTAATCCTTCTTTTAGTTTTTTGACTTTTAGGCCCTGATGCCTACCAATCTCCTTGCTGTAGTTTAGTATCACTATTGTCTTAATCATTTTTATGAATAATAACACCTAGGGTAGCTAATCTATTAACTTCTATTACTTTAGTAACCACTTAACTAATTGTCTAACTGTTTTCTTCATTTACACTTTCTTTTTCCTTATTCTGTTGGACCTGAGATATAGCCTTTTGCTCAATTTCTTCAACATTATTGTAATACTGTAGCACCCCTTACCGCAGGGTACCCACCGGGACGCTTGTTAGGTCATTCTAGTAGATATCCTACAATAAGGGCGCGCTATGTTCGATCATTACACTCACTTCACATGGCATGTTATCGTAAGTCACTTATAAAGCATCATAAGAAAATCACAATAATTTAAAACTAACTTTTTCCTCATTTCATTGCATAAAAT
>JAOQMP010089515.1:0-16654 GCA_027563575.1 Erythroxylum pedicellare
GAGTCAAAGTTATCTTTCCTTTTACTCTTGAGTAGGGTTCTCTTGGTTCCCTAAAACAAACCAAGTCTTATTCAATAGGAATCCAATAGAAATCCCATAATGTAAAATCACTAAAATTTGTTGTAGAATGCTTAAACCCAAGCATTTTCTAAATTCTATAAACTAAAATCCTTTCAAAACTCCGAAAGATCCAAAATGATCTTACCTTCATTCTTAACCAAATGAAGGGATCCTTAGCTCAAAGGGAAGCTCTTCACTTCCTCTAACTTTTTCTCTTTTTGAACCACTTCAAAATCTCTCTCAAAAGCTAAGACATGAAGAGACCCTAGCTCAACTCTCTTATTCTCTCCCAACCACCGAAATCTCTCTTCTTTCTCTTTCTGATTTCTCTTCCATGCATCTAGCTTCTTCTAGAATGGCAGACAACACATCTTCTTCCAATTATATCCTTCATGAGTGAGAATGTCCATTTGCCCTTCCATTTATGGCTTATGTCTTTTTATGCTTAAGTGTCTTGCCAACAATATCCTTGAACATTCTGACATAACTTTTCTTCTAGAAAAATGTTCTCCCTTGTTTTGAGTTTCTAATGACACCTAAATCAATCCATTTAGTTTAGAATTATAAAAGTATTTCCCCAAACATTTTCGAACTGTCCTTATATTGAAACAATACATTATACTTAAATTCCTCCGATTCATACTCTTCTAACCGATACCCTTACTTTGATTCAATGAATCTTTCTCATATCAATACTAAATGCTATCAAATTCTATGGAGGTATAGAATGTGTTAAGAAACTATTGGTTCAAGAATCATTCATTTGGAGGTCAGATAACAGAGTTATGACCGAAAGAATCAAACAAGGTTTTATCAGCAATTATATTGAACTTATCTTGGGACAAATGGCATAAATCTCTCTATAGATGTTGAATCAAAGTGCTCTTTGGATTATCTGAAAGAGGGCTTCAAGATCTACACCTTTTATGAAGAGCATTGAAGACCAATTCAATCATCTGAAGGGTCAAAAATGGACCAGACGATAGGATTAGATGAAATCAATCAAAAAGCAGATGAATTGAAAAAGCAGACAAAACGAAGCAGACGAAGCAAAATATAGACGAGGAAAAGGAGATGATTCAAAGCAGACGAAACAAAGAGCAGGCAAAGCAAAATATAGACGAAGTAAAGTAGACAAAACAAAGAGCAGATGAAGCAAAGTAGACGAATCAAAGTAGACGAAACAAAGAGCAGACAAAACAAAGAGCAGACGAAGCAAAGATAAACGAAATCCTAGTCAACTTTAGATGAAGCAAAGTCAACTTAAGACGATGCAACTCTTAAGACGAAGTGAGGTCAACTTAAGATGAAGCAAAGTCTTAAGACGATGTGGGGTCAACTTAAGATGAAGCAAAGTCTTAAGACGATGCAACTTTTAAGATGAAGCGTCTTTACAGACGATACAACTCTATAAATGATATGACATCATCACATATGATATGACATCATCATAGACAATACATCTTTATAGATGAAACATCTTTACAGACGATGCATCCTTACAGATGAAATGATGTCATCACAGACGATGTGACATCATCACAGACGATGTGACATCATCACAAATGATACGTCTTTACAGACGATACATCTTTATACTCCTAAGCATTTCCCTTTCTAAAGATCATAACTTTTAATCTAGAGGTCCAAAATTTCTATACTATATACTTTGGAAAGCTAGAAAAATAAACTACAACTTTCCAGATCAACTACCAATTTTTTGTTTCCAAATCTTTCCTTAACATAACTCATACCAAGATCATCTTTTTCTACTTCATTTACTCCTCTTTCTCAACTTCATTTCAAGTCAATATCATCCATAAGAAATTATAGTCTATGATTAATTATGAACACCAATAACAGAATATACTCATATCCATACATATTCTTCCCATTTCATAGTCTCTCTCTACCAAAAACACCAAAGCAAAACATGAATCTATCCACACTTCCCATGTACTACTTCTAATCTTCTAAGAAAAATTTCGGGGTCCAATAGTGCATATTGCAAACTATCATAGAATTAATTCTAACAATTATCCCATCCATAACAAAAGTTGGGTTGATCAGTCCAAACATTGTTATAGGATTGAGAACAGGAGTTATAAAAGAAATTATTTCCGTCCATATTGAAATTTTTTTCAACATAAAACAATAAAAATGAAAAGATCACAAAAAATAATAGAAAAGAATTTAATTACGAAAAAATATACAAAACACCAATTAAATCACAAACAAAAACTAAAACACCGCACTCTCCAGCAACGATGCCAAAATTGACCGCGCATCGTTATGCTAGTCAAAATAAAATAACTAGACCTACTACTATAGCAGTGATGAGTCTAGGTCGATCCCATAGAGAGTGTGTGTAAAGTTTATGAAATGAAATTAATTAGTGTTTAGGTTTAACAAGGGGTTTTGTTTTTAAAAGAAGAAAATAAAATGAAACTAACTAATAAAAACAAATTAAAGAAAACATGTAAAAAATGATAAAACTGAGGAATTCGGTAGGGATCCAGTTCTTTGGTTCAATCTCAACCTGCACCCTAATTAAGCATATTTCATTAATTTGTTGTTCTCAACCCTCTCCTGGCAACTATTAATCTTGAGTTAACAATTACCCTGAGTTTTCACTTAGGTTTTGTTTAATCAAGATACGATCTTTAATTAAATCTAACCACCGAATAACTTAGGATACGATTTCTAGATTTAATTAGGTAGTGGCATTACGAATTAGGAAAACCAATTAATCAAGGCAACAACTACATACGATGCGTCATTTAACCTACGTCATATTATACCTAATGATTACAAATCATTAGTCGTTATACGTGAATTTTAACATAACAATTAAGGATTATATTGAAATTCTAGCAATGGGTTTGCAATTAAACGATTTAATGAATGCATTAAAATCATCTTTTCACAATACCCAATAGGTTCATATACAAATAACCGAACAATAACGAAAATTTGATTATCCATACACATTTCCCAAATCAATTACCATAGGATAGCATAATCAATTTCTAAGAAGAAAAAGAAACAACAAAATAATAAAAAATACTTAACTTGGGCCATTGGCATCGATGTCGCCTCCAAACTAGCTTCAGGATGTCTAGCCCTTTATGGGTCTTTCCCAAAAAATTGCTTAAACCTAGCCATGCTACTGCCTCTCTTCACACCTGCTTTCTTTGTCTGTGTTTAACACAATCCACTGTGCTAAACACATCTTATGCAGCCCTCACTACTGTCCCTCTCTATTTATTGTAGAATCCCCTCACTATTGCTTGATGTGACAAATTAACTTTGGGGTTTCAACTTACTGCACACATCCCACGCTAGTTGTCACCCCTCTCACTGTTTTCTTCAAGCTAAGCCGTAGCCACCAAGCTGAAGACTCTGCCTCACACCCATAATGCCTCACTATGTATTGATGGGACAAATAAGGTTTGGGGGTTTATAGTTCATGCATGCTATTTAGTGCTACTTCTATGTGTTTTTTAATAAAATGCACAACACATTGTGTTTAATGCAATTGTCTACGTTTCGTGCAAAAACACAGACGCCAACGTTTGCGCTTTACGCAGACGCTGTCATTTCTGCCTTATCCTCCTGTATTGCATTTTCTTCATCTTCCATTATTGTTTTTATCTCTTTTTTTTTTAGCTGCTTGCAATTAAATTTTTCTTCTTCTTTGTGTTCCATTTTTCTTGTTTTTAATTTTCTTCTTCTTGTTCTATGAAGACAAGTAAAAATTGATTTTTAGAAAATAACCTAAATGCGGTACTTCGACTCACTTTAATTTATTTGCTTCCGAATTGTACCTAAAATCATATATAAATTAAAGTGAGGATCTGAAGCATTTTCATGTCAATAATCGCTAAGTATTATGGAATAATTTCATAATCAATTAAGCACCAATCACCACTGAACCAAGTACAGATAACTCAAAAATCAAATTTTGGAGCCAAACTATGTGTGAAGCAGCCCTAGAGCATGCCACAAACTCTATATGTATAGTCGAGGAAGTCACAAGTTTCTAGTTAATACTCTTCCACGATAATTCACCATCTGCTAGTAAAAATATATCCTGATGTGGACTTCGTGTCTTCTAGAAACAAAGTAAAGTCTGAATCTGTATAGCTTATGAGATTTAGATTGTTAACTTTTCTAAATGTCAAAATATAATCCTTAGTGCCCTTTAGATATCTCAACTCCTTTTTCATTGCATACCAGTGATCCAATCCTAGATTAGCCAGATACCTACCTAATAGTCCAGCAACAAGTGTAATGTCCTGCCTAGTGCACACCTGAGCTTACATTAGGCTACCAACAACACTAGAGTGTGAGACATTCCTCACAGCCTCTCTCTAACTTAATCTTTGGACATTGTGCTAAAGATAACCTCTCACCATGAGAGATAGGTGTTGCAATAGGTTTATAATAAGCCATATTAAACCTTTGTAACACTCACTTAATGTATGCTCTTGATGAGAGGCCTAATATGTGTTAAGATCTATCCCGATGAATCTGAATACCTAGGATAAAAGATGCTTCACGATGATCCTTCATATCAAAATTCTTGGCCGAAAGATACTTAACCTTATGCAACAAGGTCAAGTCATTTGATGCGAGCAAAATATCATCCACATATAAGAGTAGAAAGATAACTTTGTTCCCCCTGATTTTATAGTACAAGCACTTTTCAACTTTATTGTCCACAGAGCCAAAGGAGGTAATAACCTCATCAAATTTAACATACCATTATCGAGAGGTTGTTTTAAACCACATATAGATTTGCTCAACTTGCAAACCATGTAAGTTCTATCTTGATCCTAAATTTTTTAGGTTGTTCCATATAGACCTTTTCATAAAGATCTCAGTTCAGGAAAGTAGTTTTGACATCCATTTGATGTAGCTCCATATCATAATGAGCTATTATTGCTATAATCACTTGAAATGCATCTTTAGAGGATATAGGAGAATAATTAACATTAAGGTCAATCCATTCTCTATGAATAAACCCTCTAGTAACCAATAAAGCCTTAACCTACTCAGCTATCCCCTGAGAGTTGTTTTTGGTCTCGAAAATCCATTTATAGCTAACAAGTTTGCAATTATAAGGCAAATTAACAAGCTCCCATACATTATTATGCTTCATGGATTCCATGTCATCCTTTATTGTATCCCACCACAAATCTACATGGGGCCTATAAACAATTTATGAAAAATCGACTGGATTTACAACATTTCCAATATCATAATCTTGTTCATCATAGATATCATACTTCAGAAACTTAGCTATTTGTGATTCCATTATTCTAGCCCATCCTTCCATGCAGTAAAATCTGTATCCCTTAAAGTGCTTGGTATGTCCTACAAAAATAGCAACCAATGGAATGAGCATGTAATTTATCTTTATAAGGATTATATAAGCATACCTCAGCAAGGCATCCCTACATATGAATTTGGGCAAGGCTAGGCTTCTAGCCCTTCCAAATATTAAAAGTGTCTTTACAACTGACTTGCTTAGGACTCTTATTATTTATATACAAGGATCTTTATATCTTAGCCCCAAATGTAGTACAGTAAGTTAGTCTTGCTCTTAATTGACCTCATAATGTCCATTAAGGTGCAATTCTACCTTTCAACCATGCCATTTTGCTCAGGGCTACCTAGTATAGTGAACTGAGCCACTATTCTACGTGATTCAATGTATTTGACAAATTGGCCCTTTTTTACCCCTTGAAATCCCATGTTTGCCATAATATTCACTTCCATGGCCTGATATGATGATCTTAATAGACCTTCCCAATTGATTCTCAATTTTATCCTTAAAGATCTTAAATTTTTCAAGATCTTCAAACTTTTATTTAAGTAACAATGCACATCCATAACGAGAATAGTCATAAAAAATGTTAAAAAAATATATAATTACATAAGGTAGCTTTATAAGGCCCGTATATGTCTATATTTGTGAGGCCGAGTAAGCTAGAAGCATTAATTGACCCATTTTTCTTTATTTTAGTCAATTTACTCCTACAACAGTCAACACATGTTTCTAGATTTTCAAAATCTAGGGGAGAATTTTTTCCTTAATCAATATCTCAACCCTATCTTTGGAATTATGGCCCAACGTTTTTTGCCACCATATGTATGACTTATCTTTTATTAGGGCTCTCTTTTTCGTGACTTGTTTAGTAAGATATAAAGAAGCATATATCTCATTTGAGATAAGAGACATTCTATACAAACCAAATAATAACAATGTTGTACTAATAGGTTTTGCATTAAACAACAACTATATAATAGAAGCATTAACAAAAAAACTATAACCTTCTTTATCCAAAGTTGATACAAATATCAAATTTCTTCTAAAAGACGGTATATAAAATTTTTCATGTAAAACCAAAACAAGCCCTGTATTAAGGTATATACACATATCCCCTATAGATATTACATTCACTTCTTCATTATTGCCCACCATTAGTCTTTCCTCCTTTTCATTTGGATTTCTTTTGTGTATGAACCTTGCATTATGGAACCTCCACTATCTAGCTACCAAGAACTTGATATGGTTATAGTGAGATTAGACTTATAGATCATATAAGCTAAGGAGTTACCTAACAATTCTTGCCTTTCCTTCTAGGTCTTATACCTCTAGCAACCTTGATTTTTTATGTCCTTTCTTTTTATAGAAGAAACATCTCACATTCTTTATGTCCGCGGGACCTTTACTAGAACTAGATTGACTAATATCAATATGTGGAGAAAATCTAGACTTTTTACCTTTTAATTTAGCGAGCTTCACCTTTTCCTTCATTTTGATTGCAATAAAGGATGTAGGAGCTGCATTCTTGATTTTATCTTCGTCGGAAACACATCGGAAAATTAGAGCATTTATGTCCCAAGACTCATCCAAAGAGTTGTATGTTATCACTAGAAAAATAAACTATAAAGGAAGAGGATTCACAGTGTGATGTATAATATAAGTTTCAAGGGTTGCAATGTCTAGCCCCTTCAGTTTACTTTACAGGTGGATGATCCTGATAATGTATTCTTATATTCTCTCTATTCTTATATACCTCATAGAGAATAGCTCCTTTATTAAGGTACTCATCTTAGCATTAGAAGAGACCTTGCACCTCTGGGAGACATTATCAAGGAAATCCCTGTATCTTTGGAAGTCCACTAAGTAGATGGTCTGGAATGGATCTCTTAATGGTTAGGTAACATGTCCTTAATCGATCCCAGGCTGCTTATGTTGTTTATCAACCTCTATGCTGATGGATGAAGGTGGAGATGGCCTATTTGTAATCTCTAATACAAACTTTACATCCTATTTCCACTTATTAAAATTGAAACTACTCAGGTTTCAATGGTGACATTATTATTGTTTATAGAGAAGGAGACTTTAAAATTGAAAATGTAAGGGTTAGTACAAACGTGGGATAACAACGATCTTCAAAACCATAAATAGTATCATTATTGAGAATCTCATCACACATACCATGAAACACCTATGGGTTGAATACATAATACATGCAAATAAGATCTCCATATAAAAGCAATCAAAGTACACATCATCAACTCTTATGATTCTACCAAATGTGGGTGAATAGATCACTCAAGTAATGACTTTCCTCCATCTTGTGCCTTTATGCACATCTTAAGATCTCATATAAGATCAACACCTATGGAAAAATAACCAAACATAAGACCAGAAGCATCCCCAAACATACAAGCAGAAGCCCACATACTAACTTGAAATGCCACTGTGGTGATTACATTCTCATTAGAATCCAAACGGGTCCGCAAACACAAGGGATACAATTGTATGTTATCCTCACATTCTTTATAGACATATCATATGTGAGAATGTATCATTAATAAATGAAAAATCCTTATGCACATTCTTATTATCACATATCAGTGTTGAAATATCTTCTATTCTATTCATTGTATTTAAGAATTAATCAAAAGAACTATCTCAATCATGACTATTATGCAATATAGAACAATAATCATACCATAAAAGGTATTAATCAAAAGAACTATCTCAATCACGACTATCATGCAATATAGAACAATAATCATACCATAAAAGGAACCAAAACCTTGTGTAGCTCTCACATTTGAAGTTGGAAGCATGAAAATTCACTAAAAATGGCTTTAATATCCTTTAGTTGATTTTTCTAAAGTTAAACCTTATTTATTACCAATGTAATAAATCTAGAAACCTATGGGTGATATTGTTCAACTTCGGGCACGTGCTTGACTATTTTCTCTTTCCTAGCCAAAAATGGCAATTTTTGACAAGTTTTTGAAGCATTTTCCCCTATGAAGTTCATTTTAACCCTATTTTCCATTTCAAACACATTCAACATATAACTATGCTCAGTTTAAAATGAAAAAATGGTTCATTCAGTCAATCACATAATCGCTCTAATATGATATATAATGTATAACCTGAACCTTCATTACATGCCCAGAATTAAACATGAAAGGGAAGAAACATAGAAAACATGAACAATACCTCATTTCACATCCATAACTTTCAACGAGCTTTTTGAGGTGAAAACGAACTTGTTTTCTTGCAACCTTCACGAAGATTGATCATCAGAACCTCATTAACATCTACAGTTTTCTTAATACATTAACTTCTCAACATGTCAGAGTATCTATAAGTTCATGATTTGCTTATGTAGTAGTAGAAAAAATTAACCTTATATATAGCATCCATATCAGACTTCCCTATCACAAGCCCAATACAGGTCTAGTCCATATTAATTAGGGTCCATTTTCTTCATTGGACTTCAGACCATTAACTCATATCCTTTACTGGGATACTTTATTATCTTTATATAGATCAAATTTGATTCGATCAATTGCAAATTTATCAAAACCGTCAAAATTGTAATTAATTGTTTTCCAATGTTAGGAAGATTTCTAACAAGAACATTTTTGGCACACTTAATCTTATTTTTGGACCATATGTTGCGAGGATGTTAAAGAATTTGCAATAAGATGTAAGAAATGTTAAAGGCATTCCAATACACATCATTCACCTGTGGTCAAAATTACTATAGTATCTAACACTATCCCTTTTACTCAATAGGGAATCACTATCTTTGGATCACTTCCACCTGCAGTAATGTAACTCAAATTTTCTTAGTTGTAGTTGAGATAGGGAAAGATGCAAAAAGGTTGTTAAAGAAAAATATCATATCCAAATATGTAGTCCTTTCAATAATCATTATGAATAATGCTACCCAATTTGACATTAAAGCATTTATATGAATTTATCAAAAACTAAACATTACATCATCGCTACACACCTATAGCATACTTGCCGGGCAATAAAACTAACCGAGGTTACAAATAGAACCATGCTGTAAGGATTAAACACTAACATGGAAGATGCTACAGGGAATTAGCTAAGCTGATGAGATATATAACATATTACAAGCATAGTAGGCAACCCAAGAAAGCCTATAAGAGAAATACCCCTTAACCTCGCTTTTAATGAGAAAGACCTAATTTTCAAAGACCTACACTTACTAGGTTTATAGATGCAATCTTAAAACTTATATCCAATGATAATCAGTTGCATTTAGAATCAAAATTTTATAAAAGAATACATAAATATTGTAGGCATAACATTGAAGACTACCAATGAATGATCAAGTTGTAATATCCTAATTTGATTATTGTACTATGTAATGTGTTGTACATGCATTTTATAGAGTATACTCTATTTATGGTATACTAGATTAATTTAAGGTTTAAAGGTATTATTGAGGTTATAATTGAGATCACGAATAGACTGAAAATAAAAAATTTCAGGTCGAGTCAAACCATTTTCAGTTTATCCGTGATGTCCATTATAACCTCAATAATACATTTAAACCTTAAATTAATCTAAAAATTTTGGAAAACTTCAAATTGCTATGAAATGAGCTCGAAAGAGCTTTAAAAGCCTTAAAATGTGGTGACACTTTTGAATGAAATCTGGATGATTTTGGTGACATTTAGTGATTTCTGGATTTAATACAAAAATTCTTTCGAACAACCAAAAAAGTACCAAATAATTTCAAAATATGATGAAAAGCTTTGAAATTAGGATTGGAGTCCATAGGAACTGAAACGGGTCAAACGAAGTTTGTTTGAATAAAATTTTAGTAATCCAAAATTATTGGACTAAAATGCCTTTTTTAGAAGATAATGGTTATTGATAATTCTAAACACATTCGAATATTTTTTAAAGTATCCGTTTAATAAGTAGTGATCCTAATTAGAGTATTTCATGGTCAATTTGATGATAAGACGATTGCGAAATAATTTCCAGATTTAATTCAGTTAGTTGGTGAATTAAATGTATTAAAGTGCAATTTGATCTTTTTACATGATATTCTGGATTGATGAGTCATTAGAGATGACAAATGAGAAAATGAGATGTGTGTGGTGAGTTATTAGTGATGCAAAGTAAGAAGGAGACATGTAAATCCATTAAATGAGTATAAAAACAACATTTTGCTTCATTCTTTTAACATAGCTGTGAGAGTGAATGGAGAGTATATGTGATAGTGGCAAAACAAGAACAAAAGAAGAGAGAGAAACATGAGTTATGACCATTGATGAGAGAAATGAAGCATGAGAGAAATGAAGAAAAAAGAAAGGAGAAGAGGGGCTCGACTATGCCATGGAGAAGTGATCCAAAGCATTTTTCATGCTCTTATTCTCCAATCAAGTATCCAATAAGTTTCCATAGCCATCTAAGTGAAGAGGAAGAAGAAAATGGGTAGGTACGTTTACTAGTTTTGGTGAAATTTTGGGTCTTTTATGTTATAGTTTAAATTTGGTTTTAGTGGTGTGATTTACATCCTTTTGATGTAATAACAAGGTTTGATTACATTGGAAGAAATTAGGAGAAGAAAATTAAGAAAGCTTAACATGTGAAGTCTTGGTCAAACTTGGTCAATAGTGAGACCTATTGCCTAAAGTGTTTTATTTTGTCATTTGATAATTTAAAATTAATGAATGACATTGGGAAGTTAGTTTATTAATGAAAGAATGAAAGAAAAACCATTGAAATGATTGGATGATTTTTTGTCCATGGATAGGGTTGTTAATGTAATAGGATCCAAACTCCTATTTTGATGTCTCATGATGTATGCTAATGAAGTAAAGAAATGAAAAGGAATTGATTTGGAATCAGTTTTGATTGAAATTCAGCCTAGAGTGCTTGATTTTGTAAAAAATTTGTTAATGAAATTTTATGGCTTAAATGTGTGTATTAAAATGTCAAGGAAGTGAAGCAAGAAATCAAATGGAATTAAACTGGAAAATTTTAATGCTAAATATGTTAAGTTTAGCCTTAAAGGCATTTTTGGTATAAAACATAGTTACGATGTAACATCCCGTTTCCATACTAAGGATTAGAATCCTAGATTTCTGTAAATAAGAAATAGCAATGAGAGATTAGAAAAATGCATTTCATGTTCATGCATAATGTTAGCATACACACATGTGAAATTTGATTATTGCACATATTACAATCAATTGTTCATATACTCATTTGACATTTTTTGGGTATAAATGATTGTTTTAATGTGATTATAATGCAAATTATGGATTATGTGTCTTAAAAATTGAGTTCAGTGTATAAGTAGTGAATTAGAATTTTCAGAGAAATATGAGAATTTTCTAGAATTTAAGGGAATTTTTGGCCTAGGAAGAATGCCAAATGGTAGAACAATTGATGAATAGTAGTACAAATAAAAATCAAACGATAGTAGAAATTTTTATAAATGATACTGGGATTTAATGACAAGTGTCATCGAAAATTGGGTTGAAAATTAGAGATCAATGGACTAGCGTTTTAAAAGAACCAATTAGAGACCACAATAAGATGACAAGTGGCAAGTGACAAATGTCACAACAATTGGTGAGTTTTTCCCAACTTCAAGACCATCTTATGGTTTTTAACTTGGCCATTTACGAAACATGCTTTATTTCTTCATCTTCTTCATCTTTCTCTCCTTTATCCACGACCATCCCACCTTACCCTCATCATGTTGATTTTTGTTCAACTCTTTCACTTTGTTTCTTCAAGATTCATTGTCTTCTCCATATTGTCACTAAAAGACCCGTCCTATTCCACCTTAAAAGAGTGATGATCATATATGTTGGAGGAGCTAGGGTTTCATGGTGATTGAAGAAGCTTTGGGTAAATCAAGTGTTGGCCACCGTTTCTGGAACCCAACCTCGGATCATTAACATAAACTTAAACCTATGGAAATTCCTTAAACGACACCGATTCATCTTCTTGCTCTGATACTATGAATGTTGGATCCCGCTTGAGTCCGGAATCCAACGCTTGCGAAAATATGAAACGTGATCTTCTTCATTTCTCCTTAGAATTTTTTTTTCACACTCTTCGAAAACATAAAACGTGTACATCTTACCCTGTAGGGTTAATTCATTTAACCCTTATAAAGCATGAGCGGATTTCCTTATAGAATTACTTTGAAGTACTTTCATTAGCCATCATCGGTTCCTCATCATTCTCATAACATCTCAAGCCACAAAGGGCGAACTCGCATAGCGGAATCACAAGAATCACTATTACCTTCTTTAAAATGGTATGTGCCTACACCAAGCCAAACGTCAGCAAATGTATTCGTCACACTTACTTCCGAATAGATTTTGGAACATCCAAAAAATAATTTCAAAAGTAATTCTTAATAATATTTGTTCCACTTTTCATTAATCTTCTAATGACACCAAAAATATTCTATTTGGTTTCGACCTCTAAAAGTTATGGCCCAAGCACTTTCGGACTACTACTAAACCGAGACTATGCACTATACCCAACTTCACTCCAGAAATTGAAAGTCTTAGGTCCAAAATTTAAATTCTATTCCTTCAAAACGTTTGTAGATCCATGTCTTTAGTTTATTTTGAAACAAGAATCAACTTAAATGGATATCTACAGATCGAGATATCACCCAAATACGGAAGCATATTCAAAAACATTATCCAATTCATACTCTTTTAACTGATCCTCTCACTTTGATTCAATCCATCCATTTTAAATTAAAAATATAAAAAATATATTTTTTTTTTAGACATAGAGGAATGTCTTAGAAATCAAACGCTTCAAAAATCGGGTCAATCGGAGGTCGAACGGAAAAGTTATAAGCAAAATAGTGGAGAGAGGTCGGGTCAAGGGAAGCATGATTATAGTCGACTGGTCCAAGATTAATAGTCGACTAATGCAAGTAAAAATCATGACAATAGTCGGCTTGTCAAAGATTATTAGTCGACTAATGCCTATACTATTTGATCAACTAGAAACTCTTGGTCTTTCTTCTTCCAACATCCCAACTTCCACAACTCATAACTTTTGACCCAGAACTCCAAAATTTGCAAATTTGGTATCAATGGAAAGATAAAAGGAAGCTCTACAACTTCTATAGGGACTTAAAAACCAATATGGCCTCTAAGAGAGTCAAAATCCACTTCAAAGTGGCTGTATGAAAAATGTCATACTAAACAGTAACAGAACTTCTAAGCATCATAACTTTCTACTCCATTGTCCAAAAATGTCATACTTTATATCAATGGAAAGATAAAAAGACAATATAAAACTTTCATGAGGACCCTAAGAACAATTTATAACTATATGAGGGTCAAAAATTCACTCAAAGATACTGTCCCGAAATTTGCCATCCTAGACAGCACCTAAACTTCAAAACTTCACATCTTTCAACTCCCACATCCAAAAATCGCATACTTTATAGCATTGGAAAGCTATAAAGACAAACTACAACTTTCATGAAGGCAACTTTGGCTAATTCTACCTATATTATTCCAGATTTTCATGGAAGTCAGAACACATTTTACCTTCATGCAAAACTTGGAATTTATTCCAACTTTACTTCCCCTATTACCACATCATTTAAAACAATTCAACTTCCAATTGGAATTCATCCAACACTCAACCTCAATTCGTATGACTTCTCATGTTCAATCACATCTTATCATTCACCACAAATCCTATCTTGTTTTTCCATAATTCACTTATATATGAATAACAACAATTCATATTCAAAGTTCATCAACTCAACCCATATCATCTATACACAATTCATATGCTATTAACATCATAAGATAAAATGTTTACAAACGTTAATGGCATTCCGAGCCATATTACATCATCAATTTCAAAATCCAAAGTACAACCAAAGATACAAAATCCCATAATTCCCAACATATGTCTAAAAGTCTTATTTATACATCAATCCAACTTAAAATACAAAATATGCATAATCAAACAATTGCCTTGACCTTCTTTCATCCGATCTCTTTCTCATCACCTGGAGATGGGAATGAGAAGGGGTGAGCTTAACGCTCGTGGGTAACAAGTTTATAACCAAGAAATAAGCAAAACCGTTGAAGTATTTATTTCTATTGTAAAGTTCAAATTGAAATCCATGTCACATATTTTCAAACTTCACAACTTATCAAGAAATTCATAAACATCGTAAATCATGATTCAATGCATCATCACATTAAACACATCGGAAATGGTTCGGGTGGATCCAAAACAGAACGTACTACACATTTTCGCGTAGCGGTCATGTGTAGCCGTGAACTTAGGGGAGTCCGTGAGGAGCTCCATGCCACTAGCGGGCAGGCGGGAAAAGCCTATAGACAAGTGCACTTGACTTACTTAAGGGACCACCCCAAACCCATATAAGCATACATTTCACATTTTTTTCCAAACATATTGGCCAAAATGACACATTCCCGAAAGGCAATTTTATAACCATTTCATTCTTTCAAAAAATCACTTTCACATTCCTTTACAATCATCAACACAATATGCAAACATTCTCACAATTCATTCACAAGAAAAGACACATGTCACATTCTCAAATCATCTTAAAGAGTAATAAATACACATTTTCAAAGTTTTTGGAAAGGCAAAAATCTGAATGCACAGTCTCATTGTCACATACTCGTGTTAAAGACATTCTTAGAAAACTTCATTTGAGACTTTCGTAAAAGAAAAATATCAGTAAAGTGACTATCGTGTGTCACCGGATATTGAACCGACCTTCTGAGACACGACAACCTCATGCATCTCCCTTATGGCAAGTTCATTGCAAGAAAATTCACTAAAAAATGGCTTGAGAATGTCTCAATTCCTTTTCCGATTGATTATCATGCAATCCCAAACACTGAATATGAGACCCGAGACATGAGAACCTAATGTATCTCCCTCCTAAGATATCTAAAGCATGAAAAGTCATTCAAAATTGGATTCAGAATACCTTAATTCCCTTTTTTAAAGTTAAACTTTAATTTATTACTAATGTAATAAATCCAGAAAAATGGAAAAACTTAATTTATAAATTTCCCAGACCCAAAAACTGACTCAAAACACCCCGGGGTTACCCTTACAGGAAATCTGGAAATTTTGTGTTTTTTTTAAATTACTGTAGCATGTTCGTACGACTGACGTGGACAACCACGTCGATGTTCGTGCACGCGCGGCCTGCGCCAGCTGCATTTGGTGCGTGTGTGTCACGTACAGACCACACGCAGACACACGGCTACGCATGCACTAACCACGTGTCTTGCATTCGTCGATGCCACGTATCATGCGCTTGTCGTTGCACGCGTGTCGGTGCACAGTCGCAAGTTGGTTATCGCCTTTTTAATCTAAATGTCAATCAATGGTGAATATCCAGAAATTTGTGTTTGATGAGTTTGCAAGTTGGACTAAGGATGAAGAATAAAAAAAGTCCTAAAGGTTATATTCTTTCTAAATATGGTAACATTCAATAGCAGGAAGTTGTACATGAGTCAGAAGAAAGCTTATAAGTGAAAGACCTCATTTGCAAATCTACCTAAAATTGATCCCTCAATCTTTTTATTTTGACTCACCTCCAAGAAAGGTGCATTTTTTAATTCATATTCATGAGTCAAGTAATGTTGTTTTCTTCTCCTATAAAGCTCAATCTTTTGATGAAACTGTAAAAGAAGTATGGAGAAAGATAATGAATAAAGAAATGACCAGCATAAGTGAAATTACACATGGAAGCTTATGGACTTGCCTAAAAGAAGAGATTTGATCATATTAAAGTGGGTGTATTAAAAAATTCTATAAAGATGGAAGTATTTAAAAGTAAAATGCTTTCTTGCTAGTAAAAGTTACTCGTAACAACCTGGAGTTGATTTAATGGAACATGTAATCTAGTTCGTATAGAGACTACTAGACTCGCTTTAGTCATGGCTGTCCAATTGGAGTTAGAAGTTTTCAGCTTAATGTGAAGTTTGCATTTTTAAATGATGGCTTATAGGAAGAGGTATATGAAAAGTTGTTAAAAGCTAAGAAGATAAAGTATATCACCTTAAGAAAGTACTTTGTGACTTTAAACAAACTTTCGCGTGTATAGGATATGAAGATTGATTCATGTCTCTAACAAAATGATTTTTCCATAAGGTAAAACGAGTTATATCTTTATGAAAAGATAGATAATAATTCTGACACTTTGTGATATGTTTATATGTAGATGAT
>JAOQMP010089519.1:0-16654 GCA_027563575.1 Erythroxylum pedicellare
GGATACGATGAAAATATAATTAAGCTTCAAAATAAGATACAAATTAAAATTCATGTTATGATTTAATTGTTAATCATTTTATAGAATTAAAGTAATATTGGTTTTTAGAAAATCAAAATACAAAACATTTTTATAATTATTCCACTATAGTTATAATCTGATTCAGTCTTGATTTTTCAATAGTAGTATCAAAACAAACTTTAATTCTATAAATTGATTAAAAATGTTATTGTTATTAATTATAACTTTGGAGTTGAATAGAAAAAATTTTGCAACTTAAATCTGAAAAGGGTTTCAGATTAATACCATATAAACCCTACACCACTAAATTAGAAATCCAAATTAAGAATTATTGAAATTATAATAAGTGGTGAAACTTTTAAAACCTAAAACACCAGCCATTGCATACCATCAAAACTAGCCATTAACATAGCGTCTGGGTTTTAGAAACCCATAAGCATTAAGCGTTGAACCAATTATTTTCAGAGGAATATTGATAGGGTCGTGATTCTTTGGAATGGATTTAAGTGATAACTCAGGCTCTTCCCGGGTCACTTATTGAAAAATTTGCATTACTTGTTGCGAATTCTTATTACGGTTGGGACCATGCTTATGTGAATAAGGTTGTGTGATGTGGTTTGCACTGGAGGAGCAGCTGCGGCAGAGTGGGAGTTTTCTTCAGTGGCTGTAAAGGTCTAGAAGCAACTACAGTGGTACAAGGAAGTACTAGACGTCAATGATTAAGTGTGATCACACGTGGTGCTGGCGAGTTAAAGGTGACGAGCCAGAGATTGGCAACGCTAGCAGCTGTAAGACATGGAGTCGCCGGCGAGACTAGTAGCTATGACAATGTGGAGACTCGACTACAGCGGTTGGAAACTTTGCAGGAGGTGGTTAGTGGTTGCCTGAGGGCGATTGCTAGTGGTTGTTAGCGAGCGGTGGCTAAAAAGTGATAAAGTAAACATACACAAAAAAGGGGGTGAATTGTATATAACTTGAAATTTTTTTACTAGTTACTATTAATTCATGTAAAAAATAAGGACTTATTAAAATATAAAAGGAGCTTGTCAAGTTTTAAAATAAAAGGAGCCTCTCAAACTTTTAAAATAAAAGGAGCCTGTCAACCTTTAAAATGAAAGGAATCTCGTATAAACTAAAAACAATAGTGACTAAAATGTGAAAACTTAAAAGTTAAGGAAAGAGAAAGAATGACAAAGTCAATTTATACTAGTTTGACTTATAACGAAGCCTATATTCAGTCCTCAAGTATCCAATTTGAGTGGTTTACTAATAAATCCCCAAGTAGTGATTTAACAAGCCTCTCTAAGCTCATAAGTACATATTTTTCAAGGTTCTTCAACACTCCATACTACTAGTATCTATCAAGCCTCCACAAGCTCTCAACTGATGAAAGTAAGGTTTACTGAATATAAGCTTAAATAAATATCTCTCTCTCGCTCTCTCTCAATAGAATGTTTTCACTTTCCAAAGCTCAGAAAGATATAACTTTTCAAGAACAAGAATTGATGCTACTGATGTTTCTAAATTCTGTTGCATAATCGAATGCAATAGCTCTCTCTTAAATAAAGATTCCCTTTAGCTAGCCATTGCTTTAAAATGATCATCAACTAATTGACTTAACCAGTTTTGATTATGTCACAACGTCTTTCTCATTATCTTTGACATAATCTTCACGTATCTAGTTGTTTGAATAATCCTTTAATTAGGTCTTTGAATTCCACTTTCGAATTGGTTAAATAACATGATCATTTGTATGATAGGAGCTTATCCATTCTAGATATTGGAACTATTTCTTACTTTCAAAAACGAATTTGTTAGACTTAGTCACGTAAAAATAGGAAAACATTCTTCTTTTATTTGAAAAAAATCTCTTAAATATTGTTATCTTTTAGAGAGAAAAAAGTATTCCAATAAATTTGAATTTTGAAATCTTAACAAAAATATTGATTGTTGCCATCAAAAACATTAATTGAAAAGGCTAGAGCTAACAATCTCCCCCTGTTCTATGATGACAAACAATAATAGATATATTTTCAAAATTTTAAATAACTAAAAAAGATAGATGTAAACTTTATATGTCCTTACTTATAGTCATGATTAGAAGGAGTCTTCCTTATATGTCCTTACTCACATTCATGATTAGAAGGAGCCTTTCTTAAGTAAGGAGCCTATTGAAAGATAATTTGGATGTAATCACATATAAAATATATATCACCAGACAATCAGTTAGCAAAAATATATCAAAATGAAAATATATCTCGTACTCTTCCCCTTTGTCATTAGCAAAAAGAAGGATCATATAAAAAAAAAGAATATCATAGATACGTATAAACCAAAAAGATCCTGAAGAAGTATAATCAACAAAAATATTAATAACAACATCAAAAACAATAATTAGCAGAGAAATGTAATAAAAGTATGTGTTTTAATGAAAGTATTCTTTAAGTGAATCAATAACAACATAAAGAAGATGTTGCAAGTCCTTGATTTGATCCTATATTTGACCTTAATAGAGAAACGTAATAAAAGTATGTGTTTTAATGAAAGTATTCTTTAAGTGAATCAATAACAACATAAAGAAGATGTTGCAAGTCATTGATTTGATCCTGTATTTGACCTTAATGTAGCTGAATTTCCCTAAGTTATTATTGGATGTCCAGATTATTGGCTTATGGAGGATTGACATGAGGTATAAGAGGCTGTTTCGTTGGGGCAAGACCCAAGACATCTGCTACTCTTTCTTATTTCTTTTCCATCGAGATGTTGTCCTTTAGTTTATATCTAAATTTGAATGGAATAGATTAATGATATTTTCCAGGCTCATACCATTCAAGATCATCAAAAGACAAGTCATAATATGCAAATATCTTAGTTAGGAACATCCCACAAGGCAGTCCCCTTGTATTATTTTTATGACTCCCTTTATCTAATATAAAATGTATAATCATCGAGGGAAGGTTCATTCAATTACCTTTCAATAAGTTATAGATAACATAACTGTCTAATAAACTGTATCTTTCAACTAAACTGCTCCTTGGAAAGATGCATGTAGCAAATAGGGATGCAAGACATCTTTGAAGAAGGTTCAATTATAGCCACCAGGGTTTGCCATCTTGGGTGTTTTCAGTGTTAATGCATATTAATTGAACAACTTTACCCAAATCCAATTCAGCAATAACCCACTTATAGTATGGAAAATCAGTTCATCCAATTGGGGCAATATCCAATAGATTCCCTAAAATTTCTTCAGTCAATATAATATAACAATCTCTAACCCAGGAGACAATCACCAACTTACCATCAATGATTTCCTTTCTCATATGTTTGTAAATTGATCTTACTAGATCATCACACATAGTTTCATGTAAGTTCAAAAAATTGTGCCAGTCAATAGATACAAAATAAGCAAAAACAAGAATACCCATGTCATCAAACAACAGAGGATGTAGAATTCCTCCAATAATCACCTTTCAATGTAGAATTCTTCTAGTAATTACCTTTCTTTTCTTGTATCTCATTTTGTATCTTCCTTTTAATTCCATCAATTGAAACATTTTTTATGGTGCTAAAGATTTTCCTTTCTTTTATGCATAAACTTTTATTTTCTTTAATCTCTTACCCTTGGGAATTTCTTCAAATAGAGATTCTTCCCTAGTGATAAGATCTTCTGCAACTTCTTCAAACATAGGGTCTTTGCCTTTTTTTATTTCTTCCCTTTTCCTTTTTAAAACTTCTTTTCTTAGTTCTTCCTCATGATTTATTTGTTTTTCAGTTACAGGCGCTTTCTCAGTCTGCAATAGGAGACTTCCTTTGGTTTGTGGGCACCTAACCAAATGAACCAGTTATTCATCTGAATCATCATCATTAATGATCTAGTGTTCTTCAGACAATTTTTGACTTATGGAACCAGGTCGAGGAGTAGTTGATAGTGGTGGTGTAAAGATTTTGGGAGTAAGAGTAGGCGGAATGGGAGTAGACATAGTGAGAGTAGTTAGTGAAGGTGAAAGTGATGGAGATCTTAAAATTGGAGAATGAGAATGGAATTGTACCTTCTTTATCAACTTCCCCTTACTAAAGACTCTTCTCATAAGAGTATGTTCTTCTTCACTTGAAGATTTTTCTTCTTCTTTTCCTTCTTTTTCTTTTGCTTATCTATCTTCTTCTGATGAGCTATGGTTTGATTCGTCAGGACTTTCTTCCTTAGAATCATAAATATATAATTGTTTTGTTTATTCATTATGTCTGGTGGATCAACCAGAGGCTAATTCTTCAGGCAATGTTAAAATATTTTACCTTTTCTCGTATGCATGTAATGGAGTCTCTCGAATGGATGCTTTTAAAATTTTAGGTTTTTTAATAGAAGAGATAGAAATAGGTTCAATGGAGGTATTTAGTGATCCTATTATTGGTGACAAAGAAGAAGATTCAAAAACAAGAGTTTCAGAATCTTATTCATAGCAAGGAGTTTCACCGTGGCTAATAGTGGGTGTCAAACATTTCTTTTGGCCCTTGTACTTTGTTCATGCCATTTTCAAAGAACAGAAGTTGTTGGAAACTATCATAGAGATTTGCAAAGAAGAGCCTATGATTGTAGTGAGATAGAAGGAGTTGCAATTAGTGTTGAAGATAAGATGAAGAAAGGAACCATCCTGACATATACCAAATGATTTTTAAGAGAGTTTCATGTGAAGATGAAAGTTCGCACACGTTCTTAGAGGTATAATCTCTTCTGTATCTTCTATCAATCGTACAAAAGTTTGATAGTATTAAACAAGTAAAATTTTAAATAAATAAAATAACGTCATTTTAGTGACAACTATCTCTAAATGAGGTTACTTTTTCTCTTTAAAAATTGATAGGAGCTTTCTGTACAATCAAAGGAGCCTTCTAAATAAACATATTTGAGGGAACCTTCTATCATTTGCAAAATTAGAAGAAAATCTATTTTTGGATACCATAGTCTGAAATCTATAGTTCCAAGAAGATAATGAAAAATGCTCTTGACTTCTTGAAGGTGGCTTTCTTTAGGATTTGACTGAAAGCATGCATAAAGGCACACGTTAAGCATAATATTAGGTCTTGAACTTGTGAGATATAGAAGTGAACCAATCATTCTTCTTTATTTTGTCTCATCAGTAGCTTTTCCATCTTCAGCCTTATCAAGCTTAGTTCTAGTATACATTGGAGTTTCCATTGGCTTGGCATTTTCAAAATGATATTTCTTGATAAGTTTCTTTGTGTACTTGTCTTGACTAATGAAGATTCCTTTTGCTATTTGCTTAATTTGTAATCTAAGGAAAAAAGATAATTCTCCCATCATACTCATTTCAAACTCTCCTTACATTAAAGCTGATAATTCTTCACACAAAGATGGATTAATAACGCTAAATATGTCATCAACAATTATTTGAACTATAAGTAAATCATTTTCCTTCCTCTTAGTAAATAAAGTTTTATCTACATTTCCTCTTTCAAAGTTATTCTTAATCAAGAAGTTACCTAACTTGTCATACTATGCTCGAGGAGCCTGCTTTAGACCATACAAAGCTTTTTTCAATTTCATCACATAATATGGATGGTATGTGTTCTCTAAATTTAGAGGTTACTTAACAAAGACTTCTTCATTAACAAATCCATTTAGATAAACACTTTTGACATCCATTTTCTATACTTTGAAATTTTTATAACAAGCAAAGGCAAGTAAATTTTTGATTGATTCTAATCTACCAACAGGAGCATAAAACTCATCAAAATCAATACCTTCCTATTGATTATAGCTTTGAGCTACAAATTTAGCTTTATTTCTTATCATCTGACCATTTTCGTCAAGTTTGTTTTGAAATACCCAACGAGTTCTAATGAATGACTTGTTTTGTGGATAAGGTACTAAATTCTAAAATTGGTTTAGTTCATCTTTCATGGCTATAGTCCAGCTTTCATCAGCTAATGCCTCTTCTACAGTCTTTGGTTCTAGTTGTGAAACAAAGTCAACATAATTGTTTTTGAAGGAGACTTTGGTCCTTAGACCTTCTAAAGGCTCTCCTAAAATATACTGAAGTGTATCGAGTCCTCTTTATTCTTTTAGTGTGCTTTTGTTATGAACATCAGGTGTCCTTTTTTGCATAGGTTCCTACTAAGATGTACATATAGAAAGAACCTTCTCTATCTTAACTTTAGAAGGGCCTCCTTGATCTTGTGAATTTGAAGGCACTATAGGTGTAGAATAAGTTTGTGTTGTATCTTTAGGAATCAAATGATTCTCTTCATCATTTGATTTAGCAACATTTATTAAAGGTAATGTTTTATCAAATACTACGTGTATTGACTCTTCTATCCTTTTAGTTCTTTTGTTATAGATTTTAAATCTTTTATTGATTATGTTGTATCCCAAAAATATAGCTTCATCATACCTTGCATCAAACTTACCAAGGTTGTCTTTATCATTGTTTAATACAAAGCATTTGCACCTAAAAGCTTGAAAATATGCAACATTAGGCTTTCTTCCTTTCCACAGCTGATAGGGGGTCTTTTTGAGAATAGGCCTTATAAGACACCTGTTCAAAATGTAACAGGCAGTCGACACAGCTTCTGCCCAATATCCATGAGTTACACTGCTCACAAAGCATGGTCCTGACCATATCAGTAAGGTCCTATTCTTTCTTTCAACAATTTCGTTATGTTGAGGAGTCCTTAGATATGAGAAATTATGAGTTGTGCCATTATCATCATAGAAATCTTCAAATTTTCTGTTATCAAATTCTCCTCTATGATCACTTTGAATTAAAGTAATGTAGTATCCCTTTTCAATCTGAATTTTCCTGTAAAACTTGTCAAAAACTTCAAAAGCATCATCCTTATTTGCTAGAAAATAAACCCATGTAAATCTAGAACAATCATCTATTATAACAAAACTATAATGTTTTCCATCAAAACTTTGAGTTCTAGTAGAACCAAATAAATCCATGTGTATAAGCTCAAGTGGTTGTTCGGTAGTATATATACAACATTTTTAGGTAGAAAGCTACTTCAAACTTATTTTCCTTTTAAGCATGCTTCACAAACCTGATTATTTTCGTAGTTTAAGTTTGGTAATCCTATTACTAAATCATTTTTGGACAATTTTGATAAAATGCTCATATTAACATGTCTAAATCTTCTATGCCAAATTAATGAGTCCTTTCTAGAGATAAAAAACACTTAACTTTTTTAGAAGACATGTCTTCCAATTGAGCACAGTATATATTTTGATTTCTAAGACCAACAAACATCATGTTATCGTTATTGTCAATCAAATAAGATGCACAAAATGTGACTCTTTATCCCTTATCACATAATTGACTTACACTCTGTAGGTTATGTTTTAAACCATCAACATAAAGAACATTATTTATAGAAGTAGAATTAGAAGCACGATTTTACCAATTCTTGTGACCTTTGCCTCGTTTTTGTCAGCAAAGACAACATTACCTCCATCTTTGCTTTCAATATAGCTAAAATGTGATATTTCACCTGTCATATGTCTTGAACAATCATTGTCAACCATCCCTTGATTTTCTCTTGTAACTATTCTTAAACATATATGCAGAATATATTATCTTAATTTAGGTACCCAAACTTTTCTGGGTCCTTTCAGGTTAATAGTCTGACATTTCGATCTGCAAACATATATTTCAAATATTCTCTTCATTCTATGAATATTAGAAGAATGACTAATATGTCCATGTTTGCCATAGTAGAAGCACAAAATAAATGAATGCAGGTTACTATCATTTTTCTCATGCATCAATTCCCTGTTATTCTAATCATAATTATTATTGTTTTTAACAAAGAAATTCTTGTACAGCTTGATATTGTTATTTTCATTATATCCTATTCCTACCTTATCAAAGACACTTTTACCATTGCTAAGCAATGCATCAAGATTATTCTTTTCATCAACATTTTTTAAATCCTTTTCTAAAGATACAATTTTTTTTAGCAAATTTCCCTTTTTCAAATTCTAGTATAACAATCTTTTCTTCTAATTGTTTTACTTTTTCATAATCATTTTCAAGCAAAGAATTTTCTAACTAAATCACTTTTCATCTAAAAGTTCTTTTTCTCAAACGTTTTTCTTATAATCACTTTGAGGAGACATATTATTAGACAGCAGGTTTTTATTCACTGACTCTAATGATTTAATTTTATTCTTTAAAGATTCATCATTGTTTTTAGACTTCTAAACCTCTTTGAAATACTGTATAGTTAATTTTTTATACTGAGCATATAATTCATGATATGCATCTCGTAATTCATCAATTTAATACTAGAGTCAGAACAATATACCTCATCTTCACCTGAATCAGCCATAAGGTAAACATTGCTTACTTCTTTAGACTCTTCTGAGTCAAAGTTTTCAAAATCTTTAACAGATCAAGTTGCAGTTATAACTTGCTTTCTAGGATTTTTGATTTTAGTTTTGTTCTTTTGAAGAAGAAGGGGACATTCTAGTCTGGTGTGTCCAGTCTTTTTACAGTGATAACATATAATTTGAGTATTCTGAGTACTACTACTGCTATCTTTTACCAAGAACTTGTTGTCTAGTTTTCTTATTTCCTTTTCTTTTCTTTGTCGGCTTCTTTTTGAAGAAGGGTGCATATTTTTTGACCATAAAATTGAATTCAACATCTCCATCTATCTGCAATTCGATGTTGCTTTCATCACTGTTTGATGGAGTTGTATCGTCAGTAGCTTTCAAAGCCATTCCTCTTCTTTAGGATGATCCTTTATCTCATTGAAGCTCTATCTCATAAATCATCAAATTTCCTCTTAACCAATCAACTGAAATAGTGTCTAGATCCTTTGCAATATCAAGAGATGTTACTTTAGGTCTCCATTCTTTTAATAGTGACCTTAGGATCTTTGTTACGAGCTCATCATTAGGATATATCTTTCCTAAGTTCTTCAATGCTATGATGATGTTATTGAATCATTCAAATAATTTGTCTATGGTTTCTCCTTGTTTCATGCTAATAGTTTCATATTGATGTACTAAAATACTTATTATATGCTTCTTTGCTTTAGCATTTAATTGTGTATTTCTTTGCTTTAGATGATGTCTTGCTTTAGCATTTAGTTGTCCATTTCTTCTATCAACATCAATCCATAATTCAACGTCATCAGTATAGGAACTATATCTCCCATTTTGATAGCTTGCCAGACTTCAATGTCTACAAATTGGAGATAAACTGTCATCCTTTCCTTCCACTATGAATAGTTGTCTGCATTGAAATAAGGAGGCTTTGTAATATATTGTCCTTTAAAACATCTCAAGTTGTTTGCCATGATCTATCACATGCTGTAAAACATAATAAATGTGAAACCTTGCTCTGATACCAAATGATAAAGCAAATACATACAAAAAGGGGGTGAATTGTGTGTAACTTGAAAATTTTTTGCTAGTTACTAATAATTTTTTGTAAACAATAAAGGCTTATTAAAATATAAAAGGAGCCTATTAGGTTTTAAAACAAAAGGAGCCTATCAAACTTTAAAAAAAAAAGGAGCTTGTCAAACTTTTAAAACAAAAACAGTCTGTCAAACTTTAAAGCGAAAGGAGCCTTTTGTAAACTAAAAACAGCAGTGACTAAAATGTAAAATTTTAAAAGTTAAGGAAAGAGAAAGAATGAAACAGTTAATTTATACTTGTTCGGCTTATAATGAAGCCTATGTCCAGTCCCCATGCATCCAACTTGACAGTTTCACTAATAAATCTCTAAGTAGTGATTTGACGAGCCTCTCCAGGCTCACAAGTACATATTTTTCAAGGTTCTTCAACCTTCTACATTAGTAGTATTTATCAAGCCTCTACAAGCTCTCAACTGATGAAAGTAAGGTTTGCCCAATATAAGCTTCAATAAATATCGATCTCACTCTTAATAGAGTGTTTTCATTTTCTAAAGCTTATAAGTAATAAGATATAACTTTTTAAGAACAAGAATTGATACCACTAATGTGTTGCTAAAGTTGCACAATCGAATGCAGTAGTTCTCCTTTAAATAAAGATTCCCTTCAACTAGTCATTGCTTTAAAATAATCATCAATTAATTGACCTAACCAGCATTAATTTTGTCACAATGTCTTTCTCATTATCTTTGATAGAATCTTCACGTATCTAGTTGTTTGAATTCCGTCCACTGTCATATTTATAAGATTGATTTCTATCTTTTGGACTTGAGGTTTCCTGGATAAGCCCAACACGATGAAAGAAGTTTTTAATCTGTAAAGACGACCCGCTTCATTCATGAGATCACAGCCGTCCGATGACTGTACACTCCAGAAACCTCAGCCGTAGAGAAGCAGGAGAATTTTTAATATCCTAACAAAATAATTATCCTCAAATCCCTAATCTCTCTCTCCTCTGCAGATATTCTTTTCTTTTTTTTTGGTATCATCAGGTAACCAGATTCTTCTTTCTTATGTATAAGATTTGTTTCTTGTTTTCTAATTCTGATCTGCAATCTTTCTTAAACCCCAAAAAGCCGACGATTCGTTTGATTCTAATCGTGTTAAGGTTTAACAGCTTGAAGGATTGAATTGGAGTCACTTTTTTGGTTTATTAGATGTGATTCATGTGGGTATTGGTTTTGTTGAAGAAAGGTCTATAATTTCTTGTTTTTATTTGGATACGCTTGATGCCATGTTATAGAGAGAGATGCTAAAGGGCTTTGAAATAATGGAAGCCTGGGAAAGGTAGGGAATTGTTATCGTAGTTTTCGGTGGATTTGAATTGCTTGTAGTAACAGGATCATAGTAGGTTGTGGGACAATTGTAACTCATAACGGATTTATCGACGAGGATAAGAAATTTAGATGACTGCGTTGGTATTTCTCGGTTAACAAGGTGCGTGTAAATAAGGAGGAAGACGTGAAACCTTATGAATAGACAAGCATAAACTGGGTGCTTTTTTACATGTCAGGGCATTAACCTGTGACTGGATCCACAGAAGATGATTGTTAGCAGAACCTAGTCAAGGGAGCAGACTAGGGAGATGGATTGATCTAGTTACTTTATTGTAGTATAGACTCTACTTTCAGATGGCCAAACTAAATGCTATTTGCATCTGTTGTAAAGTAGTCTTCATCTTATGGTTTACGAATGATTCCATGGCTTAGCAATTTGTAGGTATCAATTCTGGATTCGGCTAATTCAAATTTGATTTTGATTTCAGATCTGAGAAGAGTTGTTTGTGGCTCTATCCTATTTGAAAAGTTTAATATTCATGTCTGAACTCGACGCCCAAATTCCATCTACTTTTGGTATGTTCCTTTTTCCAGTGGATTATTATACTGGTAAGATAGAAAGCTAAATTTTCAGCACCTCCTCTTGACTCTTTTCTTTTTATAAATATTTTGAAGATCCATTTGCTGATGTGAATGCTGAGGACTCTGGTGCTGGGGCAAAAGATTACGTTCATGTTCGTATACAACAACGTAATGGGAGAAAAAGCTTGACTACTGTGCAAGGTTTAAAAAAAGAATTTAGCTATAACAAGATACTCAAGGACCTTAAGAAAGAGTTCTGCTGTAATGGCACTGTTGTCCAGGACCCTGAGTTAGGCCAGGTTTGTATCTAGTCTTTTCTCCATTTTATCCTCATGCATTCTTGAGCTAAGTTATTGAAATGCAAATGTGTTAGAAATCCTTCATTTTTTGTTGTTCTAACAGTTAACAGCCTTATCTTTTTTGTGCTCATGTCCTGCAATGCATTAGGATTCTATGCCTGTAAGAACTTGTTTTAAAGGAGTAGTAGTTAGCTGAGATAATCTTGGCCTGTCTTTGCCTATAAATACCTTGACATATCATTGTTCTTGAGTCCTTTTGTCCTTGAATGCATATAAATGAGCATTTGTATGTGTTTTCTATTGAATCTATGAAACTCAACTTCCCCTTGGTACTTGTTCTCTACTCCACAAGGTGTAATACCCTTGCTTCTCATTGTGGATTACTCTCAGAGTTTCCTGCCATTGTGGAAATGACATGAGAGAAGTGAGTTAAAATCCTCAAGTGTTTAGGCTTAGCTCGATTCTTGTATTTGTTCTGGGTAGGCATTGATTGATATGGTCTTTGCACTGTTATGGACTTAGATGATAGGTCTCATGATACCTGTCATATTTTGGCTTTGGATGATAGCTTTCATCCAACTACCACGCATAACCCATCTCAAAAATGATAACTCACAAAATATAATACACATTCACAAAATTGCCCGTCTCTCCTATTAGAATTTTTAATATGAGTAGAGTATAGAGCACAAAATTGCCCAAATAAGTAATCAGAGTCTCCTATTAGAATTTTTAATATGGGTAGAGTATATAACCCATTAACAAGAATTGAGTTTGGGTCAACCATCATTACAATGACTAGAACTAGTCATTTGGATAGTTGATCCTTACAACTTATAAATCCTAACGTTTTCATGTTTAGTCAATATGAGATACTTTAACACTCTCCTTCAAGTGCAACTAGGACTGGATATCTAGTCAGCACTTGAAATAAACACAACGGTAATTGGATCGGACCGCTGCGACTAGACATCCAGACAGACAATTGGGAAATTAATAATCCGGACCAAACTTACTCTGATACCATATTAGAAATTTTAATATTGGTAGAGTATAGAGCCCATTAACAAGAATTAGACTTGGGTCAACCATTACCAAAATGACTAGAATTAGTTATTTGGATAGTCAACTGTTACCACTTATAAACTCTTTAACATTTTCATGTTTAGTTAATATGAGATACTCTTAACATCTCCTTTATGCCCGTTAATCACACCATGCAATCATTCCAAACAATAAATAATTGGACATGTAAATTCACACATTTACCACATGCAAGCATTCCCAAAATAAACAAAAACCTAATTCCACCCTTAACCCAAAAAGGGGCTTTCCAAGATTGTACAAAATTGAAAATTTAAAGCATCTATTAATATACAAGACACTAAAAATATATAGTTTGCGGAATAAACAACCTAAAGGGGCTGAATTGGCATATGCTACTACCTTTCGTACAAATAGTAACTTAAACTCCCATTTGAAGCAAAAATAATTAATTGGACACTCAAAAATTTATTAGAATTGAGAAAATCCATTTGAAGTGTTGTAAAATCTCCAAAAATTTTGTTTTCTTAAGTCTCGTTTTGCCCCTTGTTGCTTTCCTATGTTTCCTTTTGCCTTATATCTTGAAAACTATAGACATTGTTTTTCAAAAAGCAAAAGGTAAATTTTGGGCCCTTAATATTATTACGAAAATTTAACTTGTAATTTTTGTTAGCATTTAAAAGATGCTTTGACATTTTAAAACCCTTTCAATTTGAACTTTAGACAGATAAAATCTAAAATTTCCATTAATGTCCCTTTGAATGGGACAAATGTGACCATTTTTTCTTTTTAGGTTAGAGTAACCCACCAATATTATGTTGGCATCCTAACTGGCACCTCCTTTTGAAACCACTAAATTTGGAAAATTTAGGGTTTGAATTCCTAAATTTCCAATTCTTTTTCTTTCAATCGTAAATCCTAACCCAAGTTTTTTCCCTCTCTAATATATCTTTGAATGTTCAAACCCGGATCTTACAAGTTGAAGAGGAGAGTTAAGTGTTGTTAATTGCAAAGCTTGTTGACAAATACAAAAGCTTGAGGCCATGTCTGTCTTTTCACTTGGGGTGGCTCTTTGTGTGAGCAAGTTGAGTTGTTCTATATGGAAATTAAAACACTCTTCATTGTCAACTTTTAGCTTTCAAACAAAGTCCCCGCACCCAACATTGGTTTACTTATGTGCTAAATTAGTGCGAGGGTAATTGTTCAGAGTCAAGGTATCAGAAAGAAATAATTCAGTGGCATTGCTGGCTCACAATGAAACAACAGTGAGAAATTGCTCTTGTGAGAAACATTCAGCTGAGCATTTATACACACTGCTGTAGGTGCATAGCCAAAGTGACTACTCGTTCCCCTTGTATTCCATCAGCTGTGGATGTGATGCAAATACTGTGACCGTCATGGTCTCTGGGAGATTTGGACTCTTTGGAGTCGTCAAAAGGGAGTAGTGCGGCCTCGTACCCTATAGAGCAAAACCTTGCACCAATTAAGTTTCGGTTGCAATTTGTAGCTGTGAAGTTGGTGCTGAATAGATACGTGGTTTTGCAGTTACTGGGCACTAGACCAAGTCCTTTGCTTCTCTGGCAACACAGTGCTGTATAAGACACCGATTACCACTTCAGCAACTGTGTCAAATTATGAAACATATTAGAGGAACTAGATGAAAAAAATTGTGTTAGGTTTATCGTATGTCGTGATTGAAAAGAATAGAAAGGATTTTTGGTTGATCTTAGTTTTCGGTCCACCAACCTTATTTATAGAAAAAAAAACACTTCCATGATCGGACAGACGATACCCTTCTATTGGTTGAGCATTAGGTGTTCAATCGATTGATGTCCCCATCAATCAAGCAAATGTCACGCAGAAAAATGTGACTACTCCTTGTTTGCTAGGAAATTTGGACAATATTAATTCAATGCAAACCAGTAACCTGATAAAAGATAAAAAGCAAGGTAATAAATCCATCTTAGACCAATAACAACTTTAACAAATACCATAAGAAAAACAAAGAAACACAAAACTGAGGGTCTTACATTGACATTCTAGTCGGTGTGCCTTTGCAATTAGTTCATATTGATTTTAAATGTGGCCTGTCATACTTTGTTTGTGGTATTTTCTGCGCTCCCTCAAATATCTCATTTGTAAATAGATAGGGGTTTGAAGCTTGACTAACACACAAGAAAATTGACTTTGAGGAAGTTATGATTGTCAACTTTTGGGAGTAAAGTGAAATCTTAGACAACTTAGGCCTTAAGAAGACTGTCTTCCCTTTAGCTATTAGGAATGGTCCATGAGGCGTTGAGATGTTGTATCATGTCCTTGGATAACTGTGGTGCTATGTTATGGGTGCAGGTGATTCAACTTCAAGGTGATCAAAGGAAGAACGTATCCACATTCCTTGTGCAGGTAATAACTGCCAGACTGATTTAGTGCAGTGAATCTTAACATGCATATTTGGGGGGCTTGACTGATGGTTATTCACCCTTGAGCAGGCTGGCATCGTGAAGAAGGAAAATATCAAGATTCATGGTTTCTAAATAATAGCTGACCAATTGCTTTAAGTACTTTACTATCGTACTACTGGCACGTGGGGTTGGACGTGGACCATAGTGTTGTTGTCTTTTATCCTAGTATTTGATATTCCGCATGTGTGGTGAAAGTGGATCTGTTGCTTACACCATTTAACATTGTGTTTGATGTGTGGTATTGTGGGACATCACGATATATAGAAGTTGCCAGCTTTATAGAACCTTTTATATAAGTGAAGGCCTTATTACTATCTTTTAATCTTGAATGAAGTTGCCAGCTTTATATAACTCGGACGCTTGTTACCTTATATCAGTGAAACCATTATTACTTTTAATCTTGAATTTTCATCCTTGCTTTGATTTAGTAGATACATACATTTGTGCATGTTGTTGGGATGAATTCGAGCAAGACTTGTCTTTTCTGCTAGCCCGTGTATTATGAGCTGCATTGAAAAATGTAAAAGAATGTGTGGATGATTAGATGAAGCACACCACCGTATAAAGTTGCAAACGAGGTAAAAGAATTTGTATTTGAACGTTGAATCAGTGAGAAGCATACGCTATTTTCATATCCTTTTCCATAAGATCTTTTCTTTCTCGTAGTTAAGTATATTTTCAGCATTTCTATGTTTTCTCAGCGTTTGTGCGTTTATGAACAGTTGCAATTATGAGCATGGGACAATGGGAAATTCAGACCTGATGCCATTGATGTCAATTAGTAGGGTTGGTCATTTTTTCTGTTTACTAGTGGAACAAATCTCAACCATTTATATAATATAGTAGATTAGAAGTTAATCTATAAATCAGTCCCCAGTCTACTTATTAGAATTAGTGAGAGCTTATTTCATCAAGTTCATCGTGCATAAAAGATGGTTAATAGAGAGAAACTAATTCTAACAGAGAAAGGGATGAAGTTTTTAAATTTCTCTACAATAATGAAATATTTTATATAAGGTATATAATATTATGCCAAGACCATTTGTGACAATTATATATTCAAGATCTTAAAGTTACGAATTTCACCTCGGATTTTATATCATAAAAATTATATTTTGAAAACCCATAGCCCTGATGCTACATCTATTTTATTATAATTGATTGATTATTATTCCCACTCTTGAGTGTCTAGTCAAAAATTAATTTGATAAAAATCATTTAGTTTAGTCATATGAAAATGAGAATCACACCATTGTGTATTAGGTATGATTTGTTTGGTTTTGGAATTCTATTTTCCTTAGCCATACGTTTCTCTATTTTAATTCCATGGCAATTTATTTATAGATTTGGTTTACAATTTATTTATAGATTGGGTTTATTGTTTATTTGATTTTATTTTATGATTTCTTGGCCAATTAATTCATGAAATTAAGCCACTTATTTTGGATACTAATTTTCTCTGTTTCTAAAATTCAATGCCATAGATCTCATGTTAGATTTATGTATGTTATTGTAGAAATTAAAA
>JAOQMP010089530.1:0-16651 GCA_027563575.1 Erythroxylum pedicellare
TTTTTATTAATGAATATCTTTTTAAAGACATTTCTTGTTTATTCACATCATTATGAATCCAATTATACCTTACATCAATATACTTAGGACAATAGTGATATATAGCATTCTTGCTTAACTCCAAAATACTCTATCATAATTAAGCACATATTCATCTTCATTTCAAACCCAACTTTTGAGGAAATATTTTCATCCAAATCATTTATTTACCTGCTTCAGTCAAAACACTATATTATGCTTCAATAATGGATAAAGTAACACACTTCTTTAATGTAGATTATCATAATATAACTTTCTCTACAAAAGAAAACATAAACCCTAAAGTTGACTTTCTATTATTAAGGTCACCTATGATATCTACATTTGTATATCCCTTTATAAATAGTTTTAAGTCTCCAAAGCCTAAGCACATCTTGAAAGTAGCTCTCAAATATCTGAAGATTCACTTCATAACCTCTCAATAATCTTAAAATGGATTGGAGAAAAATCTACTGACCAAACTAACTGCATAAGTGATATCTAGCTAGGTATAGACTAAAGCATACATCAGACCCTCGACTGAAAAGGAGCAAGGACTTGCTACCATGTCTTCTTTTTTTTCTTCAATTAAGGGATAAGACTCCTTTCTAAGTTTAAAGTGATTATTAAGAGGTGTGCTTATTGATTTACCACTTTTCATATTAAATCTATTTAGAACATACTCCTCATACTTCTTTTATGACAATTACAACTTATTAACTATCCTGTCATAAATAATTTACATTCCTAGAATTTATTGTATTAACCCTTAATCTTTTATGTTAAAGGAGCTAAACAACTATTTTTTCAAACCATTAATCACAACAATACCTTATCTAACTATCAACATATTATAAGAAAGAGAAATTCACCATTTAAAAGTAGTTTATAATACACAAAATGATCTACACCTATTTTAGTGTAACCATGATTCACTATAAAAGAATCAAATTTCTTATACCACTATCCTTGTTCCTACTTCAACATATGCCAACTCTTCTTTAACATACAAACCATATGTGCTTTCCCTTTTACTTTAAATCCCTCTAGTTGATCTATGTAAAGTTATTCATCTAAATCATCATAAAGAAATGCAGTCTTCATTTTTAACTGCCTAAGCTCAAAATCTAAACAAGCAGTCAACCAAAGAATTACCTAAATGGAACTTTTCTTCACAATGAGAGAGAAAATCACATCAAAGTTGGTTCCTTTCTTCTTATTGAAACCTTCGAAAACTAAGAAAACTTTATACATTACCATCTTCTCCTAATCCATCTTCAGCTTGAACACCTACTTGTTCTTCAAGGATTTTCTATCTTTAGTAAGTTTGATAAGCTTATGATTATTATTCTTCTTCAAAGAATCCATCTCCTCTTACATAGCTTTCATTTATTGAGCTTTCTCTTTATGGTTTTGAACTTTTTGGAAGCTTTATTGATCTCCCTCTTCAGTAACTGTAATATGCTTAGAACTAAGATATCTAGTATATGGATGATGTGCTCTAACCATCCTTCTAACTATAAACCCTTCTATAATCTAAAGTGGAAGAAGTAGCTCCCCTTGCTCAACACCATCATCAACACTAACATGTTCTAAGATATCACCAATCTCATTGTCTTTATATTATTCTCTCTCATTTGTGGCATTCTTTGTTGTAGGAGAAATTGTCATATGAAAAGAATCACCGTTGCTTATAGTCTTCTCGGTTGTTTAAAAATATAACAGGATATTATGTTCCTAAAAGATCAAGTCTTTACACTAATGAACTTCCCTTTATTAAATCCTATAAATTGTACCCAAACTCTACATCTCCTTGACTAAAAAAATTATATGCATACAATATCCTTATTATGAAGTTTCTATCTTTACTCTTTAAGAATATACCCAAAAGCCTTGCTTCCAAATACCTTTAAGTTAGAGAAAGTAACATCTTTCCCAAACTATATTCTATTAGGAATATCAAATCCAATAAAACTGATAGAGAGCCATTTATTAGATAGCAAGAAGTGTAAAGAGCTTCATCTAAAAATGGCTTAAGTAGATTAACCATTTCTAGTATGCATCTAACCTTCTCCATGATGGTTTTGTTTGCTTTTTCAGCTACATCATTGTGTTTTGGAGTGCTAGAAACAATTTTCTCATGTTTGATTCCATGGTCTAAGCAATAATTATCAAACTCTTCTGAAATGTAGTCACCTTCATTGTCATTATGAAGGCACTTCAAGGATGTTCAGTTTCCCTTTTCACCATGGCATGGAATTGCTTAAGGTATTGAAAACCAGGTCTTTTGTTTTCAAAATAAACAATTAAACTTTTCATAAAGTATCATCGATAAAAGTAATAAAAATGTACTATCTCATATAGTTTCCACATCAATGGAACCATATACTTCAGAGCAAACTTTCTCATAACATTCTTTTTGCTTTTAGATGACATAATAAAAGAAACTTTATATTGCTTGCTAAATAAATAAGAATAAAAGGGTTTAAACTTATACCTTTATCAAATATAATGAGAGAGCTCTTATTTGGTAAATCTATAATTTGTTAATGGACATTTTATATTAATTTTAGATACATAATTTGCTAAATTCTTGTTCATTTAATGTTTAAATTGCACTAATTAAGAGTTATTTATTTTAATTTTAGGAACACATTAGATCTGAACCTTTAAATGCGTAAAGCAAGAAGAAGGTTAGCCATGCATGAAAAAGGAGGGAGAGCTGGCATAAAATGAGGTTAAAAAAAGTGAACAAGAGAAGAGTGGGATCGAGAGGAAAAGACCTAGAGGGACGTGAGTGTGCTCTAATAAGGTGGACCTAGACACCATGAAGAAATGAAAATGGAAATCAACAAAGAAAGCATAAGTGAGGCTAGGGGCGTAGAGAAGGACGAAGAGATGAGTATGAGTGACTAAAGGTGGATGAAAACTCTTAGAAAATCATTTAATACATAGAAGACAATGGCTGGCAACACAACCAAGGAATGAAGAACTGTCAATGGAGAAAGAACGTGTGTGAATAAAGTGGCGAGAAGGTGGACCGACAATGTTAGTAGTCACATCAACGAACAGAGAAAAAAGGAGAGTAGTGTTACAGTGAAACAAAAGCAAGAGCTAGCAGTAGAGAAGGAACGTGAGTGAATTGGAGTGGATCGCAACTATTTATTGGGCACATCATCCTTCATTAAACTCATGGATGCAACACTCCAACAACACAGCAACGCAAGCCTACAGTAACGCAAGCAGTCTCCATCGCGTAAGCATCTAAAGAAGACAGTGACTTGGCCAAAGCATTTCAATCCCAGTAGTTACGGTTTTGCTGGGATTTAATTTATTTTATTCCTTATTTATTTTAATTCATATAAATTTAATTAATGAAATTATATATTATGATCATGATTTATATTGTATTGATGAATATGTGTGAGTAAGTTTTTTTTGGTTAATGTGAGGATTGATATTAGATTAGGACAATTTTTGTGATAATGGTTTTTGTTTGATTGAATGCATATTTAGCTCAATTTAACTTCATCACCTAGATTAAGGCCTGAAATGATTAAATACCATAACTAATGGGATTAAATTTGTAGGAAAATCAATTAAGCAAGATACTTAAGACTAAAATGTAAACCAACCTTAGGATCTTGTATGAGGATACCTAAGATTAACAAACTTAATTTTAGGCTTCTCGTATTGAATGTCTTTTATTTTGAATTATCTATGAACCAAGTGGGTAACTCGAATTTAGAAGAGAAGGGAATTCCTATAAACATTTGGTTCGATTTACTTAAGTGATGTAATTCCTAGATCAATCTACCGTTACAATTTTCAATGCCCAATCTAATTGAAATCAGATACTTTAGCCAATTTCTGTCATTTGATTAAGTCCAATCGTTTTAAATTCACACTTTACATCTTGCATATTTCCTTGATTTGCTTCTTTTGTTTTATTTTCAAATCAATCAATTATTGATCGTCTGAATAATTTTGCATTGTTTAATTTAATTATCTTGCATGTTAGAATCCCTTGGGTACGATATCCGGTTCTTGCCATTTTATATTACTTGTCGACGGGGTATGCTTGCCTTTAGCTGGTCTAGATAGAATTTAATTCATATTGCTTTGTTTAGACAGCAACATAATCCTCTTTCACTTATATCTGCTTGCTTTATATGCCACAAATCTAGTAAAGCTTAATATTTAATTGCATTCAAGTAACCTTTAACCATCTTCAATTAAGTCATATATAGTGTATAACATAATCCACCTGTAACAACCACCATTGTACCTTTGGTGAGTTTCCACTTTTTTTCACTAAAGATATTGAAATAACCATCACGATACAAAGCATAAGTGGAGATTAAATTCAAGTACAACTTATAAATATATCACACTTTTTTTATGATCAATATGTAACCTATATTTTTGAACATAAACATCAAAAATACCTACTGCATCACTATAACTATTATTGCCTATCATCACCCTGCCAAAATTTCCTGATTTATATGTAGTAAAGATGTCTCTCTTAGGTGTAGCATGGTAGGAAGCTACTAAATCAGTAACCCACTCAAATAGGAATCACTGACATGACTTTCATCATCATTAAAAGAAAGTACAACCAGCTTTTCATTTTCATCATATACAATTGATAAAGAGACACAAAAATAACTCTTGGCCAAGTCAACAATGAGCGTAATCTTCTCAAAAGCAAGCATGATCTTCTCTGTTCTGTTTGTAATGTAGCTTTAGATATCTTATCTTTGTTTTAGATATAGTGTAAAATCTAAGTTGTAATCAACCTCTCTCTTGTAACAAACTTTGACTATATAAATACAGCAGTAAAACCTGTTCAAGGCATGTAGGAAGAGAATATTTTACGCCCTCCTTATATCTTTCTTTATAGTATCAAAGCAAACAAAAGCTTAGATATTAATCAACAACTCTGTCATCATGAATCCCTCATCCTCAAAACTTACCTTGTCATGAGTAAATCTTCATCATCTGATTAAGTTGTGCTCTGTTAAACTTCAACCAGATACCTACCTCATATGGCAAAACCAAATGCTCAATTACTTTGACATAATGAAGATAACCCATCTTATTAAAAAGTGTCCACCTAAAAAAATTACCATTAACAAAGATGGTAAAGATACTACAATTCCCAAATATTAAGAATGGCATGACAATGACATCGCCCTTAAATACTGGATTATGGGGACTCTGAAAGAAGAGTGTATGTTCTTGAAAGTTGGATGTAAAACTGCTCAGGATATATGGGTTGTACTTGAAGAGAATTTCTTGAGAGCTACAAAGGATAAGGAATTCTAGCTTAAGGACAAGCTTCAAATTTTAGACATGTTTGTCTTTAGGGACAAGTTTGTCCTTTTCCCATAGAGTTGGACAGCATTAATTGCATTTTTCAGTTTTTAAATGAATTATTCGTTAGGTTGCACAATTTGATCCAGATAAAGATAATAAAGTGGCCTAATAAATGATTTAGATTAATAGGTCAAACTCTGGGTGGAAAATGGGTCCTAATTAGTGTGGACCGGGTCTATATCAACCTTGTGATAGGGAAGCCCGATATGGAAGCTATTAAGGTCTCCTGTAGTTGCTCATATCAATCGTAAGCATAAGAAATCCCTCACCTATTAGGGGAGCTTATGTACTAAGAAAACTGTAGAAAGGTCTAGACCATGTGTCAAGGAACACTTTCCCTAAAGGTTCCGGGAGATTCAGAAACACTTAGAGCTCAGAATTGGCATCAGAATCAGAGATGGAATCGAAATCTAGGTATTCCTTATTACCTTCATTTTTTATCCTTTCATGTAGATCTGGGATATGTAATAAAATCTATACTATGTATTACATGAGGTATTAAAGCAGTTACGTGATTGGATTGTCGAAAATGAAGGTTTTTCAATTTTTCATCTCATTTGGTTTGTATTGAATTTTGATTCATTTTTCAGTCTTTTTACCTATATAAGTACGTAAGAGTAGTACACATAAGTCTAGCCGAACGAAGTAAAAAACAGAGTTCTGGGGCATCAGAAGTGGGAGAGATTGCACGTGCCCGACACTGCTACAGTGTCACAGGCTGTCGCATAAAGGAAGACGCATGCAATGCACGTGTTAACCACGACATGACATATAGACAAACAGAGCGACAAATGCATGCACACATAACTCGCGACCACGAATCGACCCGCAGGTGCATGCGCGCGCACATCCAAACTTTCCACGTCCGGCACACATGGCTCCGTTCGATGCGCGACACGTGTAGCATGTGCATTGCACTCTCTGCACAGTGTTCGCGCATGCAAAGCACAGGCTAGATGCATCTGGTGTGCGTCTAACCTTGCGCTTACAGCGCACACGCCACTCGAGCAGATGCACACTAATGTCCGCTACACGTCAGCAGTTAACGTCAAGCTAACGTTAGCCGCTCGAACAAGCTATAGTAAAATTATTAAAAAAAACCCAAAATTTCTAGATTTTGTATAAAGATAACCGGGGTGTTTTGGGTCAGTTTTCGAGTCGAGAACTTTATAAAGTAAGTTTTCCATTTTTTAGATTTATTACATTTGTAATAAATTAAAGTTTAACTCCAAAAAAAGGAATTAAAGTATTCTGGATCTATTTTTGATTGAATTTTATGCTTCAGACATCATATGAGGGAGATACATGCGGTTCTCGGGTCTCGGGTCTCATGTTCAGTGTTCAAGATTGCATGATAGTCAATTGGAAAAGGAATTAAGACATTCTGAAGCTATTTTTGAGTGAATTTTCATGCAACAAACTTGCCATAAGGGAGATACATGAAGTTCTTATGTCTCGAGTGACCAGTTCGGTATTCGATGTCATACAATGGTCACTTAGTGAGGTTTTTCATTTACGAAAGTCTCAAATAAAGTTTTCAGAGAATGTCTTCAACATGAGTTTGTGATAATGAGACTGTGCATTCATATTTTTGCATTTATTAATGTTACACTATCACATACTGAATGCCCATAAAGAATGTGAGGATAACATAAAGATGTATCCCTTTTGTTTGTAGACTTTTTAAGTGCTGATGAGAATGTAGTCACCAAAGTGGCATTTCAAGTCAGCATTTTGAATTGTTCTACTTGCATTTTTGGGGATGTCTCTGATTTTATGTTTGGTTATTCTACCCAAAGGTGTTGGCCTTACATAACATTTTGAAATGTACATAAAGGCATCAGATGGAGGAAAGTTATTGCTCAAGTGATCTATTCACCCAAAGGTGGTAGTGTCATAAGAGTTGATGATTTGTACTCTGATTGTTTTTATGTGTGGAAGTCTAATTGCATATATTATATATTCAGCCCAAAGGTGTTTCATAATATGTGCATTTGGATTTTCAAGAAAGATACTATTTGGCTTTAGTATCACTATTATCCTGCAGTTGTGCTGATTTAAAGATTATCAACTTGAAGTCACCTTTTCAGTCAACAAAATAAGTGTCACCATTGAAACCCTATCAGGTTTGAATACCAAGAAGTGGATAGAGGATGTATTGAAAGTTATGGAGATAGTTGTGGTTAATTTGACCATAAGGACGGATAGGCCATCTCTACATACATCTATGAACTCAAGAGTTTATAAAGCAACTTATGAAGATAGGATCGGTCTAACAGATTATATCTGGTGACCATTAAGAGATCCATTCCTAACTATCTATTTAGTGGACTTCCGAACACAGACATAGGGAAGGAGTTTCTTGATAATGTCTCCCAGAGGTACACAGTTTCATCTGGTGTTAAGACAAGTGCCTTAATGAAAATATTATTCTCTATGAAGTATATAGGGGAAAAGGGGAGTAATGGAGTACATATCAAGAGTAGTTCATTTTCACAATAGATAAAGATGTTAGGATTTCAATGCTTTGATAGCCCATTGCATTGTTGAGGAGAAGAAACTCAAGTTTGATACTCCTACAGTCCTCGAAGTAACCAAAGGGAAGACAAAGATGAAGCCCGCTAAGTTTAAAGGTAGAAAATTCAAATCTTCTCCACATGTTGAAGTAGGGTCAAATTAGTATTGGTGAAGGTCCTGGGGACATAAAGAAACCAGTAGTATAAGATTAAAAAGAAAGAAAGACTATGATAATCAGGTTATTCTTTGGCTTGTCAGTTATGAATCTAATTTACGATAGTCGCATTAAGTATAGGTGGCTATTTTATGGAACATCTGATCAAGGTGCTTCCATGATGCATTGGTTCATATCTAGGATAAAGTCAAATAAAGGGAAGGAGAAACTGATGGTCCACAGAAATAAAGAGGTGGAAGCAATATCTATAGGGGATGTATGTACTAAACTTTGTTGTAAGGTTCATTTGGTTTTACATGACACATTTTATATATGATCTTTTGATCAATTTTGGACACTAAAGGTTGACGTTTTGCATTTAATACTTTTATTATACATTTGTTGTTTAATGTAAAACGTAATGGTATAACTTTCTTGTCATATGGTTTGTATAGAATGTATCTTATCCCGAATTAGATAAATGCTTCTTCTTATCTTGCTAAACAAGTTATAAAGGACCCTGATGAATGAGAAGTCATACATGGTGTTACATAAAAGTTTAAGCACATTTTCAGAGCTAGGATTGAGAGATTGATCAAGGAAAACATTTCTCAATTCTAGATTATAATCTGGAAACATGTGCTAACTGTTGCAGGGATAAGTTGACTAATAAGGACATTGAGGTCAACTCACACTTCTGACTTGTTGATTTTGATACAATAAAGAGATTGGTAGACCTTATACAATTGCATTGTGCAATTTTGAAAGTATTTTGAAATTTTTTGATGATTATTCCCATCAAAGTCATGTGTTCTTGCTTAAGGACTGAAGGTTGAGAACCTATTGGAAAAATTCATCAAGATGGTCAGATTTGACTTTGGAGGAGAATATCATGGAAAACATGATATTTCAGGACTTTAAAAGGTCTGTTTGCCAGATATATGGAATCATTTGGAATAGTGACTTAGTTCACTATGCCGAGTAGTTCTGAACAAAATGGTGTGTTGCTGAAAGGTATGACTACACCTTAAAGGACTTGAAGAAGTCAATGCAAAATAGGACTAATCTACCTAATTAACTAAAAGTTAAAGAAACCCAACCTTACACACATTAGTGTATGGGGTAGCAAATTGAGGTAGTATAATCCTTATAAAGAATGATTGCATACTCGTCCCCCTCATTAATATTTAGTAAGATATCTTGACTACTTTAAGACTACAGATTTTACTGTAGAGAAGGAGGGACCGGAATAGTGGAATCACGAATAGTTAAGTTTCTAGAATACTATGTCTATGATGATCCCCTTGGCCCTTCAGACGATAGAAAGGTAGATATTATAGTTATCACGTACCTACTACTCATACAGTTAGATCTGGTAGATTTAGATTGTTATGCTATACCTATACAGGAACAGGAACTTATACCTATAGACAAAGAGGTTCTTGGGGGTAAAAAATCTAATACAGTTAAAGTAAATCCACTAGAATGAGACGACCTACTATCTCATCTGATTACATAGTCTAGGATTCATGCCCTCCAGTAGGGAGTAACTCTTCACCACATGTAAATAGGCCATCATATGGAGACCATAGACTCTCACATAAGCATCCTCTCCCACTCAATCTTGTTGGGCTTTAAGTTTTAATAAATACCATTTTGTCTAGATGCAATTTGTTATCCATCTTATATTGTTTCATTATATATATTATACATAATGAATGCATGGCAAAGCCTAGGGTTGGCAATTTTCTAAATGGCATTCAATTACATAATATCACATATTATTTGCATCCATTCATCTCATGAACTAATAAAACACTTTTGATTGTCCATCCTATAATATAAAAATGATTACAAGGCTTTTAGGCCCAAAATAATCTTCTTGGACTTAGATCTTCCGCTTCGAACTATTCATTCATATGACCCGGCCCATTCGGTGAAAATTGTTCCATTAAAACAAAAAACGAGCACTTTGTGTTAGCCCCCAAAATTTTGTTTTTTTTTCTTGATGGATAAGCATGATTAGATTAATTTTAGGGTCTTGCTAGATTAATTTATGTTGGAATTAATTAGCATGTTAATGTAAGTAAGATTATATGATATAGGTTGATGGAGTTAAAGTGTTAAGGTGGTAAGTTTGCATAAGGGGTATTTTGGGAAGATCACTTAAGCTTAAAAACTATAAAGCATTAAAGGAGGGGAAAAATGGACATTGTGCAATCATTAAGGGTATAAAAGTGGAGAAAGATTGTTAGCTTGCATTTTGAAGAAGCCAAAAACGTGAATGAGAAAAAAGAGAAGAGAGAAAGAAGAGAAAAGAAGGGAGGTCAACTAGGTTTCAATTTTTCTTAGTTCTAAAGAGTGATTTTGAGGGTGTTCAAAAGGGAAAAATTATAGCTTCCATTAAAGCCAAAAAACTCATTGTTTGGTGAAGATTCAAGGTAAGTTTGTGTTTTAATATTTGGAATTTTTTGAAGGGATTTGGTTCAAAAAGCTTAGGAAATGCATGGGATAAGTATTCTAAGATCAAATTCATGTATAGGTTTCTTTGGATTTTCCAATTGTAATTCATATTGAATGGGGATTTTCTCAATGTTAAAGGGAGGCAAGAGAGGCAAGAGGAGTATGAGGAAAGACATTATTGAGCAAGTTTTCAAGCAAGGAAATCAAGTTGGGTGACATTTTTATAATTGAGTTAATAAGCCACTAAAGTTTCTTTCAAATAAATAGAATTAAATGATTTCCAACTACCTTGAAAATGTGCTTTATTATTCTTTAAAATGCTTTGAAATTGTGCCACATATTTTTGTATGTGAATTTTGTGAACGAATTATGAACTGATATGAGAATGATTTCAAATGGCTTCATAATTGTTGTATTTGTCACTTTTGAATGATTTCGCAAATGGCTATATGATTGGTATGGGATTTTGGTTGATGAAGTGTGAAATGATGATGGAATTGCATATGAAATATTTCATGCTCATGAAAGACAAGTTTTCAAAATGATTTGCGCAATTGGTTTTCAAGTCATAAATAACATGTTATATGGGTTTATGGTGGTATGTTCTATCTGTCAAATGCACTTGATTAAAAGGCTTCTCTCGCTTGCTCGCTAGTGGCATAGAGTTCCTTCACGGACTCCCATAAGTTCACAGCTACGCAAGACCATTTTGTGGGATTGTGATAGTACGTTCTGTTCATGGCTACATAGGACCTTTATAAGAAATGTGTAGTACATTCTGTTATAGATCCACCCAAACCATTCTGATATGTTCAACTGATTATGATGTGTTTAATTGAATGGGATGTATTGGCAAGTTTGATGGATGTATGACTTATGTGAGTTGTGAACTGGTTTAATAAGTTGAGAATTTTGTGTTTTATGATTCAATGAGAATTTGAAATAATCATGAAGGTTTTTAATGGCTTTTTCTTGTTACTGATTATAAAACTGTTACTCACGAGCATTAAGCTCACCCCCCTTTCTTTCCCATCTTCAGGCAATGAGCAAGATATCGAGTGATCGAGTCGAGAGTCAAGGAATCAGTCTAGTTTGCATTTTTTTTGTTTTTAAAGCTAGATTATGTAAAACAAGGCTTTAGTCGCATTTTGAGAAATTATTATTTTTATAAAGTTTGTATTTTTGGATTATGATGTAAGGTAGCTCGAAATTCCCACTAAAGCGTTGTAAAACTCTTATCTTTTGATGTTAATGAAATACATATGCATTATGTTTTGCTCATGATTTCCCAAGTCTTTATATGTAATTTCAAGCTTTTCATAGTGGTAGGAATTGTGTCCTGAATTCAGGGGGAGAACTGCATTGATCTAGGTAGAACTAGACCAAGTTGTCTTCTATAATCCTCTTAACTTTCCAATGCTGTAAAGTATGTAAATTTTGGATATCGGAGTTGAGAGATATGAGCATTATAAGTGATGTTGCTGCATAGGAGGTATGAACATGATAGTTATAGTAATGATGAGAGTTTGTGTATGTTATGAGTCTTCGGAGTTGAGGTTTGGGAGGTTAATGCACTCAAATTGGTAACTGAATGGTTAAGGAGTGTTGTTGCATTAAAAGAAGTGAATTTGAGAAGATTATGAGTGAATATGATGTTAGAATGGATATAGGAAGCATTGGAGAGGCTTTGGAGGGGTTTGGGCAACCCTTATGTCCGTTAAACGGACTAGGTCCATTAAACGGACCTTTTTGGGTCTTTGACGACCCCCAGCATCACCAATGTCCGTCTAATGGACCTTCTCGGGTCAAAAATGGCCCCTAGCCCCGTGTATGTCCGTTTAATGAACATACACTATGCACTCACGGTAATTTGGATTTTTGACCCTCTAAATGGAAAATTCTCGGTTTATAGTCTCATAAAAGTTGTAGAAATAGAAGTCATCTTTCAAAACATCTAAAAATAATCTCAATAAAAGGTTTCTATAGAAATTTATGCTAATTCTCCCAAGATAGGTTCAATATGATTGAGGATATATACATGTTTCAATCGTTTGGCCATAACTTTTTCATCCGACCTCCAAATGAAGCGATTCTTAAAGAAATAGATTGCTAACAAATTTTTCTATCTCTCCATAAAAATTGGTAGCTTTTTGTTTTGATCTGACAAATATTGATGGAAAGATAATGAGGGGTCGGTTGAGATAGCACGACTAGAGCATGACATACCTTGGATTCTTAAGCATAACTTCATCTATAGAGCTCCAATTGAGATGTCTCTTACTTCAAATTAAACTAGAGACTTAGAGCTACAATTTGTTTTGAAGAAGTCAAATTGTGATTTCGGTGATTGACTGGTGTGGGCACACTACCATTGTGAGATGATGGCTAATAAGGGTTCATTGAAATAACCTTACAAGGAACCATGCTCACGTGTGATGACTCTGAACGTTAGGCTCCGAAAATGGGGTCCAACAGTTGTGGTATCAGAGCGACTAGGTTTAGGAGTATCCTAGGCATGAAATGGGTAGTTTAGGACATGAAATGAACATGTATTATTTTAAATGAACAACTTGCATTGTTTTGAATTGTTTTACATGATTTGAAATTGTTTTGCATGAACAAAAGATTTTCAATGGTTTTAAATTGAAGGAGTGAAATGCCTCCTAGAAAAAGAACTTGAGGACCTCTGACTCGATCTAGCTCTCGCCAAGGGAGCACAGATGAATCCTATATCCTACAAGATGCAGGGACATATTCTGCTCCTGATTCCGAGGCACCTAGTGTGCAACATAAAGTGCCACCGCCTCCTCCTCCTATACCTACCATGGATCCGCGATTTTTTCAAGTCTTTGCCCAGGCTTTCACTTACGCCATATGCCAAGGGTCACAAGTGCCGGTACAAGCTTCAGGGGAGAGGAGTGGGCAGTACGATAAGCTCCGTAAGTATGAAGCTGTGGATTTCAATGGGACTATCAACCGTAAAGAGGCTGAAGCATGTTTGAAGAGGACCGAGAGAGTCCTGAATCAGATGAAGTGCTCTGAAGAAGAGAAGCTAGACTATGCAGTCAGTATACTACAGGGGGATGCACTCCATTGGTGGGAGTCAGTGCCCCATAGTCAAGACATACCGCCGGTATTGACATGGAGGGATTTTTTGGAAGCCTTCAGCAAAAAATACTTCTCGAGGATCTATATTCAAGAGAAGGCTAGAGAATTTCTGAATCTCACACAGAGGGACATGAGTGTGAGTGAGTATAAGTTGAAGTTCACCCAGCTATCACGGTACGCAGTTAACATTGTGGAGAATGACGAGGACAAGTGCCACAAGTTTGAGGAGGGACTTCATCTGGAGATTATGGAGAAGGTGTTGATCCATAATTTCCATGACTACCAGCTTTTGGTAGATGCGGCCCTCCAGTTGGAGAAACTGGAAAACATCAAATATGAAGTCAATAAGAAGAGGAAGAGTCGAGAACAATCTGCTAAGAAGGGAATGAGTGCTCCCATGCCAGAGAGGAGCTTCCACTCTCATAGCGAAGTGGTGAGTAGTGGCTCTACCAAGAATAAACAAACGAAGGTAGTTTCAATGCAAGCCTCAACTGTGGGAGGCAATATCCACTGCAATAATTTCAAAGAAATATAAACTTTTTAATAATTCTTTCTCATCTAATCTCAGATCTAGTTCTATGGAAAAGAAAAAGAATGGCTATTTTCGAAGTCAATGCAAACAAAAAGAGGAAAAGAAATATTAACGAACATAGCTATATAGTGGGTCAAATTGTGGAATTATAATTAAAGGTGCACATTTTGTTTGAGTATACTAGAAATATGCATTCATATCATATATAGATATTATATTTAGATAATTATGTGAACAGAATATTTCATCAACACTCTACAAAAGTTTTCAATCATAAAAATTACTTTACAAAAATTTTACTTTTTTCTTACATTTTTAAGTGACCATTGAATAAATTTGAAAGTGCACCTAATAACTTAAATTAGGAATTCTAAATTTAGAATCAAATGATAAAAAATCCGACTGATTAGTATCAAAAGACCCAAGACTTTTTACTGTCAACTAACTAAAGTTGCAAGTTTTGGATGAATCCCAACTTGTGGGACTTAAACTTATACATCTTTACCTTTGTGAAAGAGAGAGATAGGCAAAAATGGTAGGGTGCAACAGAAATGAAATCCTTCAAGTTAGCCGCGACAAACCAAAAAGAGTTGGTCGCGACAAACTTTACTGTGTTTTAATCATCTTCTTCCTCTCTCGCAATTGTGTTTTTATTTGAAACTCAATCTCCATTAATTAACTCCAATAACTTGCAATAATCGCTCTAACTCCTTTTTAGCTCATCAGTACACACATAATTTAGAACTCCAAACTTCACACTTAACATCAAAATCCAATTAACACACATGCAACTTTAAATTTCCAGTATTTTTTCCACATTCGTAGTTTCAAATCCTCATCTGAGTCATTTAGGACATGTATTCTCCAAACTCTACTGCTATACCTTCACATGCATACATTCATTACCAACACTAACATATCATCCGAATCATTCACAAAACTTAGAGAGTTAAAATATCACTTACTTGATTTTTCTTTAAATTCTTCGACAATAAAGGTGAAGAATAGGGTTCGGTGGAAGGTTGAAGTAGTAAAACCAATGATAAACAAAATTATTAGCTAGGCTAAATTATTTTGTTTACAAAGGATAATAGTGACTTAAAAATCAACAACAATAATCGGTGATGAAGGTTTGATGATTTTCAAAGAGTACTCCATAATCTGAAGAACAACAAAGATTTACAATAAATTGCCTTTCAAAACATATGCTTGCGTGTTTAATTGATATCTTGACACATGGACCCATTGCATGTGAGCCATTTGTCATCCACAAGGAGTGCTACAGGTCATTAAGCCATTTGTCTATTTTTCTGAATATCCCAAAATTCCCAGAAAATTCTTAAAATTCTGAAATAATGTCAATAGTCTCCGAATGAGTTTTTCACAATTTAATCGCATTTATCAATCCATTTTACCTGGAAAAATGTCATGAATGCATGCATAATAATTGTATGTGTGCAAAATGCTTATGCACAAATAAGCAAATATTCAAATATGCAAAGCATAAAATATACTGAAATTCCTTAATATTCTAACCCCTAGTATGGGGTGTTACATTTCTTCCCTCCATAAGAAATTTCTTCCTCGAAATTCATACCTAATCCGAATAGTTGTGGATACTGAGCTTTCATGGTTTCTTCAAGTTCCTATGTTGCTTCCTCAAGTCCATGACGTTGCCAGAGTACTTTTACCAAAGGCACTAACTTGTTCTTGAGCTGTTTAACTTCTCTAGCTAATATCGAAACTGGCCCTTCTTTATAAGACAAATCTGGTTGTACCTGAATTTCTTGCACTAGAATTTTATATGTCACATCAGACTGATATCTTCTGAGCATCGAAACATGAAACACATCATATAGCCTAGCCAATTCTTTAGGTAGAGCCAGCTGATAAGCTACTAGTCCAATTCTTTTCAGAATTTCATAATGACCAATGAATTGTGGACTAAGCTTACCCTTCTTTCCAAACCAAAGTATGTGTTTCCATGGTGACATTTTTAAAAATACTTTATCACCCACTTGATACTCAATATCTTTCCTTTTTAGATCAGCATAAGACTTCTGCCTATCACTGATAGCTTTCAATCTTTATTGAATAATCTAAATCTTTTCTCCAGTATCTTTCACAGTTTCTGGCTTGATCATCTTGTTTTCACTCAACTCAGTCTAACATACCGAGGTTCAACACTTCCTACTATACAATGTTTCATAAGATGTCATATCAATGCTCGTCTGATAACTGTTATTGTAACCAAACTCCATCAGAGTCAGATAGTTATCCCAACTCCTGGGAACTCTAACACACAACCCTGTAACATATCTTCCAATATCTATATAACTCGTTCAGATTGTCCATCTGTCTGAGGATAGAAAGCAGTACTAAAGTTAACCTAAGTTCTCAAAGCCTTCTGTAAATTTTTCCAGAATCTCGAAGTAAATCGAGGATCACGATCTGAAATGATAACAGTCTCACTATCT
>JAOQMP010089558.1:0-16647 GCA_027563575.1 Erythroxylum pedicellare
ATATACACATACAATTCCCCAACCACCATTAACAACTCCAAAAAGTAAACATGAATATATGCAAAAAGGAATTTCTTCCATTCATAATCTCATTACTAATTCGAAACAACATTTTAGGCTAGCTTTAATTATATATGAACAAACACATCAATAACTTAATACAAAATACAAAATACATTGGATGTTCATGTTCGATATGCTGCTAAAGCTACTTAAAAGTTATCAAACTAACTTAATCACTAAATGTAGCTATCTGGAAGTTTGTCCAATTGCCTTGTAAAGATCGCTAACCTTTTCATTCTACACCTAACAAGTGAAAATAGTGGGTTGAGCTATAAAGCTCAGTGGCTAATAATTTATAGTCATTGGCAATGAGCCACATAAATTAAGTATATATATATACATATGTACATATCAATATGCAAACATCTATATCTCATTTTACTCTAACCATTCAATCATCCATAATTGTAGCTCAAAACTCAAAGTTAAAGAAGTTATCACATAACACATATCATGTAGAATTCATCATCAAAATAAAATCACTTAAATGCATCATACTTGACAATTCAAAGATGCAATGCACAATAAATGGCTCGAGAGTTCCCATGGGTCGAAATGGCGAAACCAAAATTTACACCACGAATAAAATGAGTCCGTTTTTAAGATCTCATATGCCACAAGTGGGCAACCAAGAGAAGGCTTTAGGTCAATGTGTACATGACTAACAAAATGGTTTCATTCTTGCCTGAACAAAAGCAAAATTTTCATGCTCAATTCAATTCACCACGTATTCACATTTTCATGCTTTTTAAGATATTTCCTCTTTTTCTTATACAAAATGTCATTACATCACTTATGACATAACATGGTAACATTCATAATTCATTTTTCATCAATCACAATAATTCACAATTTAGCAATTAAGCATACATATATAGGCAGAAATTTGCCCATTTACACAATAACTATAAATACATTACTCATTTAAATTACTTGAAAAATCCAACTCAATTATGCCTTTCCTCTTGCTCTTGCATAGGGTTTCCTTGGTTCCCCTCAAATAAACCAAGTTCCCATTCAAACCAATATCCTCATAGAAATCCATAAGCTTCAATAATTAAAATGATAAAATTTAGCTTAAACCTAACTTACCCATAGTTCATCTAGGTTAGAAAAATCAAAACCTAGTTTAGAAATCCATGAAAAATCAACATGATTTCTCTTTTGCTTTCTACACAAACTCATTTCTTTCTATAATCCCTTTTATTTTTCTACCAAGCAAGAAGAAAGATGATACTTACCTTAACATAGACCAAATGTCCTTCTTTCTTCTTCCTTCTTCCTTCCTAGCTTCCCACGTTTTCTTCTTCTTCTTCTTTCTTGCACGATTTTCTTCCCTTTCTTCTTATTCGAGACCGCATTTTGGTCTCGGTCTTCCCATTTTACCCTTCCTCTATTTAGTCTTTCCAAATTTACCCTTCCTTCACTTAATTTATCTACTAACTCCTTTATCTTCTTAAATACCATACTATACTCTAACTTAATTCTAACATTTCCATTCCAAATTTTAATTTCTACTTATGCCCACTAAATTATTGGACTCAATTATAAAAATAAATAAAATTACCTGAATCCACTATGAGGTGTGGATACTTCTCCTTCATTGATTCCAAAGACTCCCATATTGCCTCCTCTCTTATACAGTTCTTCTATAAAACTTTAACCAGCTTCACAGTCTTATTTCCAAGACTTTTTCCTTCGAATCCAGAATGTCCACTAGTTGTTCCTCATAATTCAAATCATCTCTTAATTGAACCTTTGAAGGTTGGATTATGTGTGAAGGATCTGATCAATATTTCCTCAACATTAATACATGAAAGATATCGTGAATCTTAGATAATTCTGCTGGCAAGACTAACTTTCAGATTAAAGGCCCAATCTTCTTAATGATCTCATAAGGGCCTATGTATCTTGGACTAAGCTTGCCCTTCTTACCAAATCTCAAAACTCCTTTCCATGGAGAGGCTCTAAGAAATACTTTATCTCCAACTTCAAATTCCATCTCCTTTCTATGTGCATTCGTATAACTCTTCATTATATCTTGAGTTGCCTTAAGCCTTTGCTTCACCCATTTAATCTTGTTGAATGTAACCTGTACCAACTCAGGCCTTAAAAGTCTCCTTTCACCTTCCTCATCCCAATAAATAGGAGTTTTGCACCTCCTACCATACAAAGCTTCATAAGGTGTTATTTGAATTTTCGAGTAGTAGGAATTATTGTAAGCAAATTCAATTAAAGGCAGATGATCATCTCATAAGCCTTTGAAATCCATAACATAAGCTCTTAGCATCGTCTCTAAAGTCTGTATTTTCCTCTCTGATTGATCGTTATTCTGTGGATGGAAAGTTATACTAAAATGTAACCCAAAGCCTCTTGTAAACTTTCCCAGAATCTGGAGGTGGACCTGAGATCTCTATTCGAGACTATAAAACTTGGAACCTTATGAAGTCTGATTATCTTATCTACATATTTCTTGGCCAAAGCATTCAAAGAATCCCTTTGTCTAATAGGTAGGAAATGTGCTGACTTAGTTAGCCTATCGACAATCACCTATATTGCATCATGCTTCCTGCTAGTCCTTAGTAACCCCATCAAGAAATCTATCATGATCTTTTCCCACTTCTATTCAGGAATTGACAAAGGTTTAAGCTTACTAATAGGTGCTTGATGTTTTGCTTTAACTTGTTGACATACTAAGCACTTTCTAGCATACTCTACAATATCTTTCTTCATTCCTATCCACCAAAAGTGCTCTTTCAAATCTCTATACATTCTCGTACTCCCTGGGTGCATTGTATAGGGAGCATTATGTGCCTTATCAAGAATCTCATCCCTCAATTCTAACATATCAGGAATACATAGTTGGTTACCTACCACCATCAATCCATCTTCTCTTATCTCTACTTTAGAAGGTTTACCATTTTTAGTCTCTTCTCTGAGCCTGCTCAAGTACTCATCTTATTCCCACTCAAGTACCATTTTTAATCTTCTCATTTAACACTAACCTTACTCTAAAATTAGCCAATATATAACCAGATTCAACTTGCCTCAATGTCACCTTAATTCTAGCTAACTCATTCAACAAAGGAAGATATACTGTCTCCATATGTTCCATAGTAGATTTCCTACTCAGTGTATCCGCTACTACATTAGCTTTCCCCAGATGGTAGTCTATTATCAAGTTATAACCTTTTAGTAGTTCCAACCACCTTCTTTGTCTCAAATTCAACTCTTTTTGACTCATTAAATACTTAAGACTCTTGTAGTTTGTAAATATCCTGGTGGTAACTCCATATAAGTAATGTCGCCAAATTTTTTACTAAAAAATTATGGCAGCTAACTCCAAGTCATGCGTAGGATAATTCATCTCATAGGGATTTAATTTCCTTGAAGCATAGGCAATTATGTTGTCTCCTTGCATCAACACACAGCCCAATCCCTTCCTTAAGGCATCACTATACACTATATATCCACTACTACTAGAAGGCAAAGTCAAAATTAGTGCAATCGTTAGCCTATTCTTCAATTTCTCAAACTGTCCTGGCACTCCTCTATCCACACAAGCTTCTGATTTTTCCTTATCAATTTGGCAAGTGGGGCCGCTATCATGGAAAAGCCCTCTACAAATCTTCTATAGTAGCCAGCTAAACCCAAGAAACTCCTCACTTCTGCTATGTTCTTAGGTGCTTCCCATTTCACCACAGCTTCAATTTTCCTTAGATCCACATGCTCTTCTTGTTCTGAAATTACATGTCCAAGAAACACCACTTCCCTTAGCCAAAATTCACATTTATCAAATTTGACATACAACTCTTTCTTCCTTAATGTCTCCAAGGCAATTTTTAAATATCCCTCATGCTCTTTGTCACTCTTGGTATAAACCAATATATCATCATTATAAAGACTATGAAAAATTGATCTATAAAAGGCTTAAAAACTTTATTCATTAAGTCTATGAAGGCTGCAGGTGCATTCATTAGTCCAAAGGGCATGACTAAGAACTCAAAATGCCCATACCGTGTTCTAAAAATAGTATTTAACACATCAGACTCCTTTACTCTCAATTGATAGTAACCTGATCTCAAGTCTATCTTGGAGAAGACTTTTGCCCCTTGCAATTGATCAATCAAATCATCTATGTGTGGGAGCAGATATCTATTATTGATAGTGACATGATTGAGCTTCCTATAATCTACACACATCCTCAACAATCCATCTTTCTTATTCATAAAAAGAACCGGAGCTCCCCAAGGTGAAGAGCTAGGCCTAATATAACCTTTCTCTAACAACTCTTCTGACTGCTCTTTAAGTTCCTTCAATTCTACTGGATCCATTTTATAAGGTGGAACTGAGATTGGTGCAGTACCTGGAAAAAACTCGATGGGAAACTCAATCTCCCTAGGTGGTGGTAGTCCTGGTAATCCCTCTAGAAAGACATCTGGGACTTCCATGACTACAGGAATATCTTCTAACTTTCCTCTATCTACCTTCATGTCTACCACATAAGCCAATGCTTCACATCCGAACCTCATCATCTTCTCTACTGTCAGAGTTGAAACAATTCTAGGTGGACTTGCTTTCCTGTACCCCGTAAACATCACCATTCTACCTTTATCCAACTTAAACTCTACTATCTTCTGTTTGCAATCTAAGCTGGCATTATACTTTTCTAACGTATCCATGCCCACAATCACATCTAATCTCCCCATCTTCAATGGCATTAAATCCACTACTAATTGTTCTCCACCAATACATATTTCACAATCTCTATAAACTTGACTAATAATAATATACTAGTCCATTAGAGTAGTAACCATCAAAGGAGCATCCAATGGGCTCAAATTTCTACCATGCACAGTTCTACTTGATGAAATAAACGAATCAATCAAAACAATAACATCATTATCAAAACTGTACCAGTCATAATTTCTGGAGCAGTTTCTGCCTCCTCCCTCATCATTGTAAACACTCTAGCTGGTGCTTAACCCTTAGGTTTTCTTGGAGGATTCACTTTCTTAACTGCCTGAGAACTTCTCACTTCAGTTGCTATCTTGTGTCCCGTAGTCTCAGCCCTTTTAGAAGCTAACAACTGAGTTCCTTCTCGTCTTGCATACTGCGGACACTCTCTAGTCATATGTCCTCTTTCTCCACAGTTGAAACAAGCTCCCGTCAGCCTATTTCACTCCCCCTTATGGAACTTGCCACAATGATCACACTTGAGAATGGATGGCTTATCCCCCTCTCCTCGTCTACTATCTCCAGCCATTAAGGCTTGATGAGAGACAGTTCTCACCTGTTTGGACCTGCTTGCATGACTGCTCCTATCCTTGGACTGTACAGGGATAGTCTTGGCACTTTTTTTTGACATAGGAGTACCACCTCCCCTCGTGAACTGTTCTCTCTCTTTTCTCTTTCTTTCCACAGTGCTCTTTATAGTCTCCACATTCTCAACCCTTAACGCTACTTCTACCAGCTGTTGGAAATCAAAAAAATTCTCCGCAACCACTTTTTCTCTAATGGCTAAATACAATCCCGATTCAAACTTACGGTACTTAGCTGCCTCATTCATTATCATCTCAGCTGCATACCGAGACAGTTGTGTAAATCAACACTCATACTCACTTACTGTCATCTCCCTCTAGGTGAGACTTATAAATTCCCTCATCTTCTGCTGAATATACACCTCAAACAAGTACTTCTTCTTATAAGCAGCTATGAAGTCTTTCCATGCTAACACTATCGGTTTTATTTGACTCCTTGGCATACCTTCCCACCAATACAGTGCATCCCCCTATAGCAGACTTACAGCATACTCAATATTTTCGTCATCCTCACAACTTATTTGCTGTAATACCCTTTCTGTCTTCCTTAACTAGGTTTCAGCTTCTTCGGAATCAGTCGTTCCACAGAAGTCCACAGCCCAAAATTCCTAAGCTTATCAAACTGCTTTCTCTTTTTAACTGGGGTTAAAGCAGAAGTTTGTGGCAGTTTATCAAACTGCTTTCTCTTTTTAACTGGGGTCAAAGCAGAAGTTTGTGGAATTTGTTTCAAGGACTAGACAAAAGCTTAAGCAAATGCCTAAAATAGCCTAGGATCTAATGGAGTAGGCATTTGCTCCTGCGAAAGAGGAGACTTATGCGCCTGCGATCGAGAGGGCCCACTACTGTGCTATACAAAATCCTCAGAATTTCCTGGGACTCTAGACTCATCCGTACCCTCCTCTCTAGGTGAAGAGTCAGATGTAATACATCCTTGCAAAACTCCTCGTGTCTTTCTGCAAAGTGGCATCGTACTCCTTTAATTTAGACATTAACGATTAGCTTACATTTCATTTTAATCCTATTCCCTACATATATGCTTGATATGCATGTCACTCAATGCAATCAACCAAGTCATAATGCAAATAATTTATTACACACCATAATAATTTATACTACTACATATTCTAAGCCTAGGAATCCTTAGAAAGCAAGTTCTGATACCAAACAATGTTAAGGCCTAGGTCCCGTTACTTATCCCTAGCTGACAATTTAAGACGATCGAATGTCTCATGTCTAATCCTGAGGTGACTATTTGGGTCGATCGAGTGAGGACTTATCTCGAGGCGACCATTAGAGGCGGTTAGGTGAGGATCGTGCGAAAAGGAAAGTTAAAAACTTCAATTTAAGAAGAATTTCAACGACATCCATTGGTAGGTTCGTCGCGGTAAAGTATTGTTCGCCGCGGCGAAGATATGAAAATATTTCCATAGACCATTCAGGAGAAGTTTGTCGTAGATAACATCTGGCTTCGCCGTGGTGAAGTCTCAAGGTCAGTTGAACAAACCGTTCATGACAAATACACCAAGGCGAATGTTTGGTTTCGTCACGGCGAAGTCCTCGGATTAACCCAAGGACCTCTTAGGATAAATACGTCGTGGTGAAAGGTTAGCTTTGTCGCAGCGAAGCTGCAAAAAATTAGGTAAAATTACCCTTTGGGAAAGGTTCACCGCGGCCATGATCTGGCTTCGCTGCAACGAAACCTTCGATTCGTAACCTAGAAACGAAACATTCACACACAAAATTTTGCTCTTACACATTGCTAATTTCCCACAACCATTAACATACATATACACATACAATTCCCTAACCACCATTAACAACTCCAAAAAGTAAACATGAATATATACAAAAAGGAATTTCTTCCATTCATCATCTCTTGAGCCTAGTTTTAATTACATATTAACAAACACATCAATAACTTAATACAAAATATAAAATACATTGGATGCTCATGTTCGATATGCTGCTAAAGCTACTCAAAAGTTATCAAACTAACTTAATCACTAATTGTAGTTATCTCGGAGTTTGTCCAATTGCCTTGCAAGGATCGCTAACCTTCTCTTTCTACACCTGAGTAGTGAAAATAGTGGGTCAAGCTACAAAGCTCAGTGGTTAATATATTTTATCCATTGGCAACGAGCCACACAAATCAAGCATATATATATATACATATCAATATGCAAACATATATATCTCATTTTACTCTAACCATTCAATCATCCATGATTGTAGCTCAAAACTTAAAGTTAAAGAAGTTATCACATAACACATAACATGTAGAATTCATCATCAAAACATAATCACTCAAATGCATCATACTTGATAATTCAAAGATGCAATGCACAACAAATGGCTCGAGAGTTCCCATAGGTCAAAATGGCGAAATCGAAGTTTACACTATGAACAAAATGAGTCCATTCTTAGGATCTCATATGCCACAAGTGGGCAATCGAGAGAAGACTTTAGGTCAACATGCATGTGACTAATGAAATGGTTTCTCTCTTGCCCAAACACAAGCAAATATTCATGCTCAATTCAATTCATCGCATATTCACATTTTCATGCTTTTCAAGCTATTTCCTCTTTTGCTTATACAAAATGTCATAACATCACTTATGACATAACATGTTAACATTCATAATGCATTTTTCAACAATCACAATAATTCACAATTTAGCAATTAAGCATACACATATAGGTAGAAATTTGTCCCTTTACATAATAATTATAAATACATTACCCACTTAAATTGCTTGAAAAATCCAACTCAATTGTGCCTTCCTCTTACTATTGGATAGGGTTTCCTTGGTTCCCTTCAAATAAACCAAGTTCCCATTAAAAACAATATGCCCATAGAAATCCATAAGCTTCAATAATTAAAACGATAAAATTTAGCTTAAACCTAACCTACCCATAGTTTATCTATGTTAGAAAAACCAAAACCTAGTTTAGACGTCCATGAAAATTCAACATGATTTCTCTTCTTTCTTTCTACAGGAACTCATTTCTTTCTCTAATCTCTTTTATTTTTCTACCAAGCAAGAAGAAAGATGATACTTACCTTAACTTAGCCCAAATCTCCTTCTTTCTTCTTCCTTCATAGCTTTCCACGTTTTCTTCTTCTTCTTCTTTCTTCTCTTCTCTTCTTTTTCCCATGATTTTCTTCCCTCTCTTTTTATTCAAGACCACATTTTTTTCTTGGTCTTCCCATTTTTCCCTTCCTTTGTTTAGTCTTTCCAAATTTACCCTTCCTTCGCTTAATTTATCTACTAACCCCTTTATCTTCTTAAATACCATACTATACTCTAACTTAATTCTAACATTTCCATTCCAAATTATAATTTCTACTTATGCCCATTAAATTAATGAACTCTATTCTAAAATAAATAAAATAAAGCAATAAATAAATGAATGAATGAATAATAATAAAAAGAAATTAGGGTCCAACACAACATGCTTTGAAACAAACACTTTTTTTTCCTCAGTAAGGTAAAATTGATATCTCATTATTTCTTTAGGATATCCTACAAACAAACACTTGTTAGATTTTGCATCAAGCTTAGCTAACTGTATTCGCTTCACATAAGTCGCGCAACCCCAACTTTCAAATGAGAAAGATAGGTTTTTTTAGTCCACATCTCATATGGAGTAACATCAACTGTCTTTGATGGAACTCTGTTTAGCAAATAAACAGCTGTCTCGAGTGCATACCACCAAAAAGATTTTGGTAAATTTGTAAAACCCATCATCGACCGTACTATGTCCAACAAGGTTCAGTTTCTCCTTTCGACTACACCATTGTGTTGTGGTGTGTAAGGTGGAGTCCATTGAGATAAAATCCCATTATCTCTGAGATAATCTAAAAATTCTTAGTCTAAGTATTCCCCTACCTCGATTGGATCATAATGTCTTGTTACCTTTCCCAAGTTGGTTTTCTACTTCATTCTGAATTGTTTGAACTTTTCAAATGCATCAGATTTGTATCTCATCATATACAAATACCCATATCGAGAATAGTCATTGTTAAAGGTAATGAAGTAAAGAAAACCACCTCTGGCATAGATGGACATCAAACCACATACATCTGAATGTATTAGATCTAATACTTTAGTCGCTTGTTCACCTTTTCCCTTAAAGGGTAACTTGGTCATCTTGCCTAATAAACAAAGTTCACATGTCATATGATTCATAATCAAATGACCCTAAACTACCACTTTTGTGGAGCTTAGTTATGAATCTTTCATTTATATGGCTAAAATGATAATGCCATAAGTAAGTTGATTTTAATTTATCTCGTTTATTTCTTTTTGTGTTAGTGACATTCATAATTGGATGTGACATATCTAATATATAAATTCCATTGCATAATGTAATAGTACCATAAAGCATTCCATTTAAACTAATAGAACAACCATTGCTATTGGAATTCAAATGGAAACCAACTTTATTTAAACGAGAAACAGACAATATGTTCTTTGTTAAAATAGGTACAAAATAACAATCATCGAGTTTAATTATAAGCCCACTAGGGAGTGACAAAAAATAAGTGTCTATGGCTAATGTAGAAACTCTTGCTCCATTGCCCACGCAAAGTTCCAATTCTCCCTTTATGAGCTATTCACTGTCCTTGAGGCCCTACATATCACTACATATGTATGATCCACAACCAGTATCTAATACCTATATATTATAATCAAAAATAGTATTAATCTCAATGACAAACATACTTGAGGGAGCTGGGGAATCTGATGCCTGCTTCTTCTTCAAGGACTCTAGATAGACTTTACATTTTCGCTTTCAGTGGCTAGTCTTGCCATAATTGAAGCAAGTTCCTTTTGGCGCAGTCTCTTTGAGGTTTTTTTTTGCTACACTTCTTTTTGGTTTCTTGGACCTTTTCTTCTTTAGGTTCCTTTTTCTTAAACCAGAAGAAGAAGCGTCCACCACTAACACTAGCTTGATATCCTTCTTGATAGCTTGCTCTACTATCTTGAGCAGATTTATCAACTCAGGGATTGTCATAGAGATTTAGTTCATCCGATAGTTCAACACAAACTGTGAATAACTATCAGACAATCCAACCATAATTAAGTCAACACTTAATTCATAGTCCATAATAAAACCCAAGGTGGCCAACCTCTCAATATAACCATTCATCTTCAGCGCATACTACACTGCAGATGTCCCCAGAGTCATCTTAGTCATAAAGAGCAGCCTCAAGGTCTCGAACCTTTCAGACCGAGCTTTCTCATCAAAAAGCTCTCTAAGATGAAACATTATGGTATTAGCATCTATAGAGCTTCTGCAGCTCTAGTGACATAGAGGCTAGCATAATGCAAGTAGCCAAGTTACTATCTTTGAGATGCTTACAATATGCTCTCTAAGCATCAGCAGTAGGGGTATTAGGAAGTGGAACGTCTAGGACATAACCTAGCTCCTCATATCTGAGAACAATTCTTAGATTTCTCAGCCAATCAAGAAAATTGGGTCTAGTCAATTTATTAGAATCTATAAGTGAGTGCGAATTCACACTAGAAGACATCTTCAATCAACCTAAATATGAAGAGAGAAAGAATGTTAGAATATAAATACATGTATGATCATAAGGACTTGCATGACATGCATATAACTCCCACTAGTTTCAAAGAATCCATATCCCTCACTACGAATCCAAGAGAAATTATGACAAAGTGTCCTAGTGGGTCGATATCTAACATTATTGAGAATGACGTTGGGTTTACCCAACAAGCCACCATAGGTCAATCAATAGGTATCAGTCATATCAATTGCATCATAGATACAACTATCGCCTAGTGCTATCAACTCGTGATGTATGCACACACATTGAATTATCAACTCTTGATGCACATACATCTGATGTATGCTACCCAATTGTGCTTATGTCTACATTAACCTTAAGTTTACTCAACAAATCAACACTTCTAGTGAAAACCAACCCATTAATAAAAAAATCTTATTTCCATGGTTCAAACATATCCGTATAGAGCAAACTTGGGTTTACCTAATAACCCTAGCTCTAAAAGATTTCTAGTTCTCCCCATATTAATGGAAAGCATTAGTTTTCATATTATGTGTGAGGGATTTCATACTTTGGTCTCATCCAAGTCGTAAGATTATAATCAAAATGACTGTATGATATGATTTAGGACGTTTCATCATTCACATTGAATCTATATCTATAACCATCCATCATCCCACATAACTAACCCCAGTATGCATTCTTTAATGTAACCATCTCACAAGGTTTTCTTCTATAGGTTGTGACGTGTTATGCATCTAAAGATTCGAAGTTCGATTCAACTCTTAAACCGAATTGCTTTCTAATGTTGGCATCGGCTAATTTCTCAATCTGTATGTTTTCAATTCCAATTCAAAATACCAATATACCAAGTTTAATACCCTCTACTCTGATGTACCAATTAAACAGTTTACTTGTATCATGTTTATTATATTTAGTCATACTAGACATGAAATACTCGAAATAGATTAATACAATATTAATCTCTTAAATTTTCAAATAATTTGAGAACATCAAACTATCACCCTAAGTATCTCTTAGTAGTTTCCACTTCATCAAGACTACTTCGGCACTTCTCACATAACTTATGACGGCCAAAACAATCAAGACAACTGAATATACCAACGAGACACTAATATGACATATTTGACATCCAAAAATTTTTTGGAAACCCAATTTGAAGCAAATCAGTTTGGCATGCATACAACATCAAAGTAACATATGTCTGATCATATAAAAATGATCCAAGAGATTGAAACTAAAAAACACACAATCACCACTTTAAACAAACCAGGTCCAACAGTTTTCTAAAAAATATCTAGCTCTGTCTTTTGCTTGAAAAATTATTAAAACAATTTCAATAAATGATTAGAAAATTATAGAGGCTATAATATGTTCCCAACATGTTCCATGAATTTTTTGAAAATTTATTTTCAAGAAAAACTCACCAACCTCAGAAACCAAGCCAATCCAGAATCTATGTTCCTCAACAAAAACAGTCCCAATAGCACATAAGAAATTCTCAAATAAATATTCAATCACCTCGAAAATATTTTACCATCTTCATAGACATTTATAAAGAAAATCCCAAAAGAAAATTTTCTAGAATTTATTTTTGAATTTGCAAACATGCTTGTTCATCTAATATGCATAAACACAACAACCAAAACAGTAGGGAATTAATTTGCAAAAGCATATCAAATCACATTGATAAATTTTTTCCTTCCATAGACATATTCAGAAACATCTTATAAGCAAATTTGGGTAAGGAAATTTCATAAGCAATATCTCTATATTGAGTTCGAATGCAACATAATCAGAATGCATAACTGTCACAACCAATCGGCAGCATCACACATGTTATGGTTTCTCCTTTATATGGGACACAAGTGGCTTTGATACCATTGTAGGAAAATCCCGATGCTTACATCATATACAAGTAGTGCGGAAAACTAAAAAAAATTATTCTGGGACTTTCCCGAGGTCCAAGATCTATATGGCTATCTAAGGAAATACCATAAAACCTAACTGAATATTCCCAATTCACATATATGTTTATAACATACATATAGGAATTCATGGCATTTACATAAATCAATCATTCATATAATAACCATGTATCTTATATCTAGTCTCCTTTATTCTTCGATCTTCTACTCTACAGGTTGTCGCAAACCACAACGACCAAAATAGACTGTCTCCAACGGAATCCACACAGAGATAAGAAAAACTAACCGAATCAAACTCTTTGATCCGAAAATGGATAAAACAAAGAAATGAGTGCTAGCTCTCACCTTTGTTCTATGGAGAGCAACGTGAAGGAGAGGAAGAAGATGAATTCCACACCCAGAACTCGGTAGTCCAGTCACACTGGGGTCGGTCCTACCGAGTTCTGGGTGTGGAAAAACACCGGAGACTTGTTTCAACAATATTGATGTCGTGATCTCATTGGGACATATTCCAATCCCATCGGGATCCATTTGGTTCTACTGCTCTCCACATAATGGATCTCTATCCAAAACTATTTTATGAATCCTCCAAGTCACTCTTATGCATGTGAGCTATTAGGTTCTCAGTTATGTTGGCCACTTAGATTAACATTTAATCCAAGCAAGTCATGAGCATCATCTAACAACACATCATAACCCCAAACTGCCCAGAATGTAAGTGGTTTGATGAATGAACCCGTGCTCATCACGAACCATCCCACAAACCCTGTTATAGACAATTACTGTGCAATTCGTCCTTTCATCGTGTTATACCCCACTTGGTTATGAGTATGGGCAAGGTGTCAACTCTCAATAGACTGACTATGTCAAATCTAGTCTAAGTAATATCAATTCTTGTCCTGAGACTCATTACTTTATATGTCAATGAAGACATTCTTCATGACACATGTACTCCAACCATAGATTTCCAAGTAATAACCTCAATAAGATGCTGTGGGTATTAACTTTTGCTATCACAGAAGTGGTGAATCCTCTATTTGCTACTCAATTACCTTCGAATACCTCAAGCTGTACCTAATCACCACTCTATGAACGACCTCTGCAAGGCAATAAGAAATGGAATCAAAGTACAAAATTAGTATCCAAGATATCCTTGAGTACCTCAAATCTAAGGATACTTGCACCATTACTATGATAATATTATCACTGACATTAGAATAAGACATCCATGTGATGATCTTATGGTAGGTCATCCATTCTACTTACAACCTCTAGTAAGCATCCACATCTCAACTCTAAACATCTCATGCTTACAGTTTTTGAGATCCACTACTTGATCAAATCAAGGAGTTTGACATGTGCTAGTCTATCTGGATTAACGATGTCCAATCTCATTAATCCTATGACTAGGGATGATTTAGATATTGAGAAAATTGCATTTAGATACTGACAAAATTGCACATGATAGGAATCTCAGTAGTATGATCACATCATGATTTCCTTCATACTATGTCATATATCATGGACTTCATTAATTTGCTTATAGATCAATATCAATTCATAAATACTGAACACCAAATTAATGAAATATGCCTTCCTTAATTATCGAAAATAAAGTTTGTACATAACTTTGTACAAAATGCACTAAAGGTGATTGCCTTTAGGGCATTACTCTAACAATTATTTTAACAACTCTTGTCGTAAAAACTGATTAGTTTATTAATTCATTTGTCAACTTTTGTAAATTAATAAATTTTTATAAACTATAATTAATTAATTAATTTTCATTTAATAATATTTTTTAATTTAAACCTAAGATACTTTGGGGGGTAAGACAATCTCTTTCAATCATATTTTAAATTCTTTAATTTATTCAATATTTAAACTATTTAATAACAATTTAATACTAGTTAAACATTTTAAACTTTAAACCTTATATTTTATCGGTTTAACTTTCGGTCCAATTTTTTAAGCATTAGTCAGGAGTAAACTTCTTAGATCTCACAAAGGTTGTCTTCTCTTATCCACATTGTTTGAACAGTGAGATAACTTTCAATATGAAGTTTTAAAAGTAATTTTATGGTTTAATAGTTATTCTCATGTAAGCGGTAGATCTTCATCTTTTTGGTTATTTTATATAGATCACCAACGGTACACACTTTTAGAATAGGTCCGAACACTACCTAAACATGGAGTTTTAATTTTTTAACAATTAGCTAAAACTATTGGATTTGGGCTGATTCTCTCAATTTTGAAATTTAATTTTTAAAAAGTTTATACTCTAACTTTATTTAAAAATAGATTAATTCAAAATTTACTTATTAATTTTTTTCCAATTCAAACTTAATTTCCATCTCTAAATATAGGGTTATGTATTTGATATGATATTTAGTCATGAGCTTTATCTTGCTCATATTTAAAATGATAATTTTGTGTAACTACTACAGTTAAAATAACTTCTAGATTAACACAAACAATGAGATAAAGAAAGTGCATTATAATGTAGAATTCACAATTTAATCAAGTTTCCTTAACCAAATACGATTTAGAAAGGAAACTTCTTAATGTACTTATTTTTAGTTGGTACTTTTTTAATCATTCAATAGTTAATATATAGTTTATTTATTTGTAGTATCAAAATAAAGGTGAATATATTAGTTGGTATAAAAAAAGTTAATTAAAAGAGTATTTAGATAGTAAATGAAACTATGATGAATAGTGTAATACTGTAGAAGTGCAACTAAAAAGTTTGAACATAGATATTGAAAACATTAAATTGGGTGATTGTGAGTGTAATAATTGAGCTTGGTATAAGTTCTATTTCTTAAGTAGATATGAAGTGAAGTAGGTGACTATTATAATAAATTATAAATATTTAATAAACATAGGCATTGTATTTATAATACTATCTCTTAAGAAGATTGCATATTATTGTAGAGAAAAATTGTTCCTAATTGTATCTATTTAAAGATTCATTATAATTTATCTTCTTAAGTAAATGACAGGTATTATTGAAGGCTTATGTATAATCATTTAAATTGATACATTACAATATCTTAAATTTAAACTACATAATTATCAACGCGCTCATGTTATTGCCCATATATCTCTCTATATTCAAAATTTGAATTTAAAATATGATATTGAGCTACAAATGACAAGGAAAAAATACATGAAAGAGAAACCCTAGAACGGTGAAAGGAGGAAAAAAACCAAGAAAACCCCTTTGGAGGTGATTTTCATAAATCTAGAGTGAAGTTTTTGGAGATTTCAAGGATTCAAGCCAAGTTTTCTTGGATTTCTAGGCTTTTCTTTATTTTTCTTTATTATATTCTATTATCATGAGCTAAATACCTTTCAGTATCAAGACATGATGAACTATGAGATAGAACTTGTAATGATTTTGATTTAATTTAATTTCACAGACACCCCTCAAATACTGCTTTGCACGTTAGGATGTATTCTGAGCAATATAATCGTATGTATAAAGACCTAACGACATACCATAGGTTAAACCACAATTAATACATGAGCACATCTCATTTCAATACCAATTAAAAACATATACAAAATCCATTTCTGTGCCAATTTGAAGTATGTGTAAATTTCAATTCAATGCCAACTCAAATCATGTGTACATCTCATTAGTTTCCAAATGTATCCAAAACTCAATTCACTGCTAAATCAAAGCATATGTAAAAATTAACTTTTAAATTCAAGTAGTAGCACCAATGGAATTATTCATAAACATACTTTTCATAGTAAGGTAAAAACCATC
>JAOQMP010089565.1:0-16647 GCA_027563575.1 Erythroxylum pedicellare
AATGTGAATGGTGTATGGATGATGTGAGTTAAAATTAGATATACGTGAAGAAGTTATCATCTTGAGTTGATGATTTTAGAGCATAAATTGTTGATATATATATATATATATATGTACACATAAGTGAGATGTTACGGGAAGGAAGATAGGAATTATGACTGATCAGATGTATTTGAAGTTGATGGCACAAATGAGTTAAGATTTGAGAGTTTAATGAAGTCAATTTGGTAGTTGAATGGTTAAGCTAAAGACATTCCAAGTTTGCGAAATGCAAAATTTCAAGTCTTCCATAAGGAAATTTTTTTTTTCTGAGTTTACGAGAAAATCTGGATTAATCTAGGTTGACTTATACAAAGTTGTCTTCTAGAAAATTGTAGCTTAGCTTTCTATCTTTCCAACGGTATATAATATGGAATTTTTGAATATCAAAGTCAAAAGTTATGGTCCTTATAAGTAGAGATACTTAGGAGTATAGAACGTATCGTCTGGTGATGACATGTCATCTAGTGAGGATGCATCGTTTGGTGAGGACGTATCAACTAGTGAAGACGATAATCTGGTGATGATGTATCATCTAGTGATAACGTGTTGTCTGGTGAGGATGCTTCGTTTGGTGAGGACGTATCATCTGGTGAGGACGTATCGTTTGATGATGACGTGTTGTCTGGTGATGACGTCTCGTCTAGTGAGGACACTTAGTCTAGTAAATACGTATCATTAGTGAGGATGCTTTATCTGGTGAGGACGTATTGTCTAGTAAAGATGCTTCGTCTAGTGAGGACGTGTCTTCTGGTGAGGATGCTTTGTCTGGTGAGGACGTATCGTCTGGTGCACTGTTCATCTGATCCTATCATTTGGTCACATTTTTTACCATGTAGGTGTTCGAATTTGTCTTCTATGTCTTCATGAAAGTTGTAGATCTTGAAGTTTGCTTTCAAAAAATCTAAAGAAAATCTCAATCCAAGTTCTCTATAGAAAGTTATGACCATTTTTCCAATTCGTCTAACCCTTCATCTGGGTTCATCTAATCCTTTCGTCTGTCCCATTTTTGACCCTGTAGATGATCAAATTTGTCTTCGAGGTCTCATGTAAGTTGTAGATCTTGAAGTCCCCTTTCGAACCATCTAAGTAACTATTTAATCTGATATCCTCTAGAGAAAGTTGTGCCAATTGCAAGATATCTTCTGTGTACTGTTCATAAGCTTCTTCTGGTCATTGTTCATCTTGTATCGTCTGGTCCAATTCTGACCCTTTAGATGAAAAAATATCACTTCAATGTCTACATGGAAGTTGTAGATATTGAAGTCCTATTTCAAACCCTTAAATAATGACCTTGATCTGATATTCCTAGATCAAGTTATGCCTTCTGTCCCGAAATAGGTTCAATATGGTTAAGGACACAACTTTGTTTGATTTCCTTCGGCCATAACTTTGTCATCCGACCTTCAAATGAGATGAATCTTGTTTCTAAACAAACTAGAGACATAGAGCTACAAATGATATGAAGGAATATAACTTTAACCTAATCCCTAAGACTTACAATTTCTGGATGGAAATTGTTATCCAACCAATCTTTGTTATCCGACCTCTAAACGAAGTGATCCTTAAGACGATAGATTCCTCCCACATTTTGCGATCTCTCCACAAAATTGGCAGCATTCCGAATTGATTGGAACAAAGTTTTTATTAAAGGAAAGTGAAGGAATCTGTTGGAATAGTATGAACTGGTGTTATTTTACGGAACATACTTCGGCATTTTGAATATATCTAGATTTGTAGGGTTCCAACTGAGATGATTTTCAATGTGGAGTAAACTAGAGGCATAGGTTTACAAATTATATGAACCTCTAAGATGTTCAATATCTGGATGGAAGATGAGCATAAAATATTGGCTTCAGTATAAGAATGATTCAGAAAATAGGGCCCGACAGTTATGGTATCAGAGAATGAAGATGAACCGAGGATGACTAACGAGGGATAATTGGAATAACCATGCATAGTAACAAGCACAACCACACATCTCATGACTCCGATGTTGGGTTCTAAAAGCGGGGTCCAAAATTAGAAATTAGACTTTGAAACGGAGAATAATAGATTAACTTATAGAAGTTAAAGCAAAAATATGATTAGCGTATGTGTTATGCGATTAAATATTAATATAAAATTTTTAAAACCAAATTATAGTTTTAATTCCTTATTTTTAAATTTGGAAATAAATTCCTAAGAGAAATGCGAGTTATGTAGGTAAAGGAGAGGCACTGAACATGTGAGTGTGCTTGATGATAAGTTTCCAAAACTATTAGTGTACTTTAATTATTTTATATGAATAAATTCTTTGTAAAAGAATTGATGACGTGTGATTTTAAATTGTATGATTATGAGTTTAGTGTCAATGATACATTATAAGTGAGTATTGCTAGTATAAGTGTATGTTTTAGTAATATATGACAGAAGTTTGAAAGTTAAACTTCATATGATTTGAATTTACATTCAAATGAATTTTTTTTAAGGAGGTTTAAATTGTTAATAATGATTTGAATAGAAATTCTAGCACTCACTGAGTTTATTTAGCTCATACTTTATTTTTTGTTTTTAAATAAAACCTCTTAGGTGCACGCTCATGGGATTCAATAGCAGGGAATCCACCTCACGAGTAGTCAACATCATTACGTGCTATTGTGTAGACATTTTTTCCTTGTAAATACTTTTGAAAACAATTGCATATCCATAAAAATGTTTGAAATGTATTTTTGTGTAAAGAAAGCTTGTATGTAAATGTTTTTATTAACTGCGTGAATATGTTTAAGCCTTTTTAAAATCAATTTATGTAATTGCTTGAGGTTTCTTATAAGTGGACTTGAAGTCCAAAATTTATAATAAAGAATTTAGTGTGAATATAAAAGTGTTTTGAACTTTTACAAGGACGTTGAAAATTTTGGGGATGTCAAAATGTAGTCGTTATGTTACCAATTTTTAAAAAAAAAACTCCACTATTTACACTTATTAATGTTAAGTTAAAGATTTCTGATAAAAATGGCAATAGGCTTAGCTCCACTAGAACTTTCCAGCTATATTAGATATAGACTAGAGGGCCACCGTGGGGTATTGGGCAGACTGCCTAGTCATTTCAAATAACGGTCTATCAGAAATTATATTGGCAATAAATTTATATGAGTATTAAATAGTTGGGGTTATAATGTGGGTACTCTTAGTGTTATAAGGGTCCTACTTAATTGTTTTCCTTAAAATAGATTTTTAAATTTTCTCAAAGGCATTAGCAACTAGCTCAATGGAAATTTTTATTATAAAATTACTATCCTCTTATGTCTCTACATACTCGAGTGTATCTAGCCAACATTGCACTTTGAAATTATTAAAAGAAATATATATTTGATTCCTTATAAACCTAAACCTAATGGAATCCTCTTTATCATACCTAATATGCCTAGTTATCTCCAAAGTAGTCAAAATTTCTGAAATAAGTTCCCTTTAAACATGTTTTGATACTTTAAAAAACATTGTCCATCCTACATTATCTATGCACATCTACACCTCTTATACTAATCATATGGACTCAAATCCAAACCAATGCACACACCTATCGGACTTAAAATGATGACATTTAGTAATTTGATAAAAAAACAATTTTGGTTTGGGTAAGAAAATACTAGGAGTAGATATTTATTAGCGGTGGTAGCTCGAGGTTATTATGAACTTGATCATCCTCTTATTGCTTAAAGATGGCTTGGAACTCATTCTTGTGTTTTCTCAATAATTACCTAGTGTTAAATCTCTTCAAATGTTTCAAAATATAAAAAACATCTAAATTTGTTTAAGGAAGTGCCCTAACTTAAGAAAAGGAAGATTTGATGGAGAAAAGGTTGAGAAATCTAGATGAAAAAAATAGTGGATTGCCAAAATGTTTTTCATAAGTAAGGATTTCAAGTAGTGGGTATGTACAAATTTAAGAGAAAATAAAGTGAGAGCTAAAGAGTTAGGTGAGAAAGTGGGTCTAGCATGATTTTGACTTTTAAAATTCTTTCAAAACACAACTTGAGAATCGTTGTAAATTTTCATCATCTTTAATAAATGCTTAATGGATTATGATTTTAGCATGATTTTAAGAGCATTTTGCTTATGTTTAGATGATTTTTATATGATTTAATACTCAATATGGATTATATTTTGTTTACAGACCTTGTTTTATTTTCCCAATGAAGAAGGAATAAATTTAGATAAGTTGAAGAAGTTTTAGTTTGATTTTTGGATGAACAAGAGTGGAACACAAACCCATGTTCAGAAAATAGGATAAAAAATCCCATATTCACCCTCTATAGCCTTCCATATGAAGAAATGTGATCCTATATTCATGAACTTCATACCTGTGGTCCTAATATGAACCTCAAATGTATGATTGTGGAGTTACTAAGCTCATATAGGTGTATTACAGATCGCTATTAGGGACCCATAGTGGTAGTGATTTTTATGTAAGTTATAATTTTCTAAAACTATAAAAAATACGAGACCAGAAAGGGTCCATATTAGACCCATATTAGGCAAGACTCTTTAAATTTATAAGGTTTTATGAGAATAAAAGCAACTTTTAGAAATTAAACCAAGATTATTAACATAAGAGTGAGAAACTTTAGAGAGAAAAAAGGATTCCATTAAGATTCAATAAAATAACATTATGATTTCAAGATCCATCAGAATGATTTGTTTTATCTTATTATCTTTATTGATTATTGTTAGGTTTCTTATTCTTAGTATTAAATCAATTGGGATTGATCTAGGTGGGATGAACTTAGAACTATAATTTTAGATTAGTTATTTGATTTAATAATAGAACTAAGTTCTATTGTAAATTGTTTATGATTACTTATTATCATGGAGTTAACATATGCTAGCATTTTGATTCATATTTAGATTTCATACATAGGGATGGAGAAATCATATATATGAATAGATCACAGTATGAATAACAAGAGTTATTTGGAATCTTAGAGATATGACTAAATAAATATTATAGATTAGTGTCAAATCTATCAATGGAATTTAATGAAAGAGTTAATGCATTCTTGAGGGTTTTGATTAAAAAAGATTTCAATTAATCAACTTGAGTTAAGAGTTTCATGTCTTGAGATAAAAAAACATGGATATAACTTCGAAATTTCTATCAATTCATGAAACTAAGGTTAACCATTAAATAAAAATAAATTCAAGTATAAAAAGGTTATATGAGATTCTAAATCTAGATCTTAATTATCCTTATTTGTTTCATTCTTGTCTATTACTTTAGGTTATTATCTTAGACTAGTTATTTCACTTTCAAATCTTGTCATTTAAATTACTAATTTTTTAGTTAGTTTAGATAATAAAAAGATAGTTAGTACTAATACTTATAGCCCTCATATGATCAACACAAGTATTCACCTAAGATATGTTATAAGAATAATAGGTACACATGTTAAATGATCTTGAGCATAGTTTGATCAAATGCATACATCAAAATAACTTTTTATTATTGTTACTGTGGAAAACAATATTAGGAAAACTCTATCTTTATTAATCTAATCATATTCTACATTTATTGGTTTTAGAATTATCTTTCTTCATTTTTTATTTGTTTATTGAATTTCACAATTGAAATACTTGAGATTACTGCTATAGAACATAAAGGAAGGATAGTTAGGACAATGTATTATAGGGGATTATGTTAGGTAATCAATAATGGAGACATAATTAACATTATTAAACAAATAGTGGAGGCCATCAATTTTTAGACCAAGCCTAATATGATTCAGATGGTTTAATAGCTTGTGAAATTTGATGGCTTACCAAATGAGGATCTAAATGCACACATCACCAACTTTTAAGAGATTTGTGATACATTTAAGAATAACTGAGCTTCAGATGATGCAATTCATTTGACATTATTCCCTTTTAAATTGAGGTAAAAAGAAAATGTGTGGTTAAAGTCCCTACCTCTTAAATTCATTACCACTTAGGACGGGTTTACTAAGAAGTTTTTATATAGGTATTTTCCTCCAATACAAATAGCAAGACTAAGCAATGACATCTTCTCCTTTCTATAACTAAAAGGTGAGAATGAATGAGATGTGGGATAGATTAAAGGAGTTATTATTAAAGTGTTCTGACAATGGACTTTATTTGGGACTATGGATATAAACATTTCATAACAAATTATGTTATCCAACTAGACAATTGACTGATGCATCATTAGGTGTGATTAAAAACTTTAAAACTTTAGAGGCACTATCAAAGCTCACTGAAAATATTGTTATAAAAAACTAGCAGTAGGGGAATTTGAGGCTCAATAAAATATTGAGCAGTATTAAGAAGATTGACAATATAAGTTTGATAGATTAACCAATGTAAGTGATGAGATGTAATATTTGTAGTAGTGGACATCCTAATCATAAATATCAAGTTTCTAATATTATAAGATAGTTGACTGTGGGTCAATTAATTTTATGAGAAATAGATTTCAAAATAACTCTTATAGTAATATTTACAATCCTAGGCAATGGAACATCCAAACTTTTTTTGGAATAATCCACCTCCACCTAAATTTAAGCAACAAGAAGAAGAAGAAAGGAAGTCAAACCTTAAAGAGCTACTGAAAAAATTCATTACTGCATCTAAGGCTTGATTCTAAAACTAAAATGTCTCTTCAAAATTAACAAGTCTCCATCCATAACTTGGAAAATTAGATTGGATAGATTATAAAGCTTGACTTTGAAAAGCAGTAAGGTACTTTGACTAATAAAACTAAGCCAAACTAAAAAGAGTAAGTGAATGTAGTGACTTTAAGGAGTGGAAAGGAGCTGGAAGTTAAAAAAAAGGAGAATGTTTTAAGAAAACAAGAGGAGAAAGAGAATGAGAATGAGGAGGAGCCAAAAAAGGAGCTAGTTACAAAGTACTAACTGAGAATTCCATAGTTGTATAAGCTTTAGAAGGATTAAAAAAGATAAATTTGATAAGCTTTTAAAGCTTATTAAATAATCTCATATTAATATACCTTTGCTAAAACTCTTTCATAAATGCCAAAGCATGCTAAGAAGTTAAAAGATCTCCTTTCGAATAAGAATAGGCTTGAGGAATTATTGATTGTAACATTAAGTGAGGAGTGGCCCACTGTCTTACAAAATAAACTAACTATAATATCAAAGATTTAAGGAGTTTCACTACTCCTTGTAATATTGGTAGCTTTTCAATTAAAAAGGCATTATCAAACTTAGGAGTTAACATAAACTTAATGCCTTATAACATGTTTAAGGACTTAGGATTGGTTAAACCTAAGCTAGCTAGGATGAGAATTCAATTAGTAGATGGATCAATTAAGATTTCTAGGGTTATTATAGAAGAAATGTTGTTAAAATTGAAATTTTTATATTCTCAATTGATTTTATGGTTTTGGATATGATGTAGAGGTTCCTTTAACCTTATAAAGATCATTCTCATTTATAACTAAGGCTATTATAGATGTGCATGGTGAGAAATGAATCCTAATGGTAGAAGATGAGCAAATAGTTTCTAAGATATCCAAAGACATTAATCAACCTTTTAAAAGATGATAAATATATCTATTTAGACGTGACTGATTTTGAAGTTTCACAAAAGATCTATTTGAGACGTTATCATGTAAGGAGAAGAAGTGGACATGGATAATACTATTATAATGGAGCATGTGACATGTTTAGAAGCTAATGAGCCCATGAGTTGCAAGAGAACTTTAAGCTTAAGAATGCCTTTCCGTATCTTCCTTGTGTTTAAGTTTTTGGAAGGCAATGTTGACCTTTATGCGATAAAGACATAAAACTGACCCTGTGCTAACAAATTGACAAGAGTATGACATAATCATGTAGCTTTCATATTCATATTTAGAGTAAAAATAAGTTTCAAATTTTAAGGTAATACATACCTAATAAGGGGCATATTCAATCAGTGTTAGACCTTTACTGTCTTTATTTCTTTGATTGGTTAACCATTAACCAACATAAGCTCAACTTGCCTCCATGTCTTCCCTATGTTCCCCAAACATAGACCTATTTACCCTTTATGTAAACAAACATGAACATAACACATTACCACTTTTGTCCTATGCTCATCGATAATAAAACCTACTAAACAGCAAATAGAACATCGTCTATAATGTCACTTTCTTCTTCGTTTTTCTCTTGATCAATCTCACTTACATTTAGTTCCTTAGCTAATTTCAACCTTTAATCCATTCCCATCAACTTTTCGCTCAATTGGACATAAAAATTTAAAGATTTGTTAGTTTTACATCAATGAATACTCTATTTTTAGCAATTTAGGGTTTTTGGGTTAATGCATTTTTGGGTTCTCCTATTGTTATTTATTTTTCATTTATTTCTCATTATGGATTGATTGAGTGTGAATTTTTTTATTTTAATGTATGGATTAATTTAACTTAACTGGCAAGGGAGTTGTTTTAGGTTCAGACTAATGCATTTAACTTAAATTCATTATGTGAAGTGTTATTTTATGAATGTATAGGATAGGTAATTTCATTTTGAGGATTTTCTTGCTAGGGAATGATGTTATTGAGTGCTTCCTTAGAATGCAATACTCTTTTGTACTCTAATTTTAAGTAATTACTATTGTTTATAAATAGAAATCGACTGAAATTGGGATTTGAGAAAATTTTCTAGGATTTTAATTGAATTGACATATGTGTTATTGATCATAGGTCTTGGCTGAATTGACATATGTGTTATTTATCATTGGTCATTCTTATGTTAAAATTGCATTGGACTTATTGTTTTAGGAATGGAATTGCATAGTTTAAGTGTAGGTTACCTTTTAAGTTATTTGTTACTATGTTAGATTTAAATAGCGTTGAGTTTGTTTGGTTGTTGATTTCATTATTGGTTATTCTTTTTAGGGATTAGTCTAATCATTCTTATTTTTTCAATTATTTTATTTTAGTTTGTCAATTGAGTTCCAATAAGATAACATGGTTGACATGGTTGTTATTTTGTTGGCTAATCTTCTCGCTCTTCAGATTATATATCAATTATAATGAGATGAACAGAGGCTCTAGCATATTATAGTTAGGAAAAAGAACAACCTTAACAGAAAAAGCATAGAGATGCTTCGCTTCTGCCTCGAGGGAGGTAACTCATGGGGAGCTCGAGCTTCAAAGTGTTGGGAAATCAGGTTTAGATCTAATCCGAACCGTAGCGGAATAATCACGAAACTTTTTCGTGACTTTTGATTTCCCAAAAACTAAGATCTATTTAATTCTATAAAATGATTAACACGAATCAAAATAAAGTGAAAATTTAATTTGTACCTTATTCTGAAGCTTGATCTTTATCTTGATGCATCCCTCGAACTGTTTTCGAAACCGATCCGTCTCAACCACCGTAGCCGCCCAAGTGTCCGGCCTCTAACGGTATCCACAGAACAGGTTGAGAGAACTCTATAACTTTTACAGAGGGCGATAAGCATAAAGTGCTAGCTCCATAGAGCTCGAGCCTATTTATAATAAGCTTTAGACGTTTTAGTAATTTAATTGAAATTAAATACTAGTTTCAATTAAACTTTAATTAGAATTATAAATAATTCTAGTTAAATACAAATTATGCTCAAATAAGATTCATTATCTTATATTGATCCTTACTTATTAAATATCTCATATTTAATCATAAAGTTTCAAGTTGGACTTGATTATAAAGTTTCTTAAACTTTGTAATCAAGTCCAACTTGATTAAATCAACTTTGCTCTCTCCAACCCATTCTATATGTGAAAACCATTAGATTCCTAAATATATTGGCAATGATTATAAATTATAATTCTAATTCATAATTAGAATTAGATAAATTAAAACTGCTTTTAATTTATCTTTAATTATCTAATTAAACAATTTATAACTATAAATCAAAATTGGCGTCTAGCAACGCATTATGACCACCCAAATACTTAGGAATGTCAATGTGGTTTTGAATAACCATTCCATGCATAATTTTTTCATATAATTCAATCCTTTCATTAACAATGTTCTAATTATACATAGAGCATGGAATTAATGTCTACTCTATTTTGAGCCCAATTATATTAGTTCTCCGCCATTAGCTATTGATTCAATTAATGATATTTGTAAACTATTTACAAAATATCATTCAACCTTGGCCAAGGATTTCCTGAATCAATATTGATCGAGAACAACGGAACATTTTTTTAATTTCTTTAAGGTGATGAATCCTATCTTGATCATTCAACTATTTCCATATAGTTCATGCTACATCCAATGACTACCGTTTAAACGACCTTTGATAAAATAGATCACTAGTAGTATTAAAACATAGCAATCCCCATACAAGATAACTTTGATGACCTCAATTCAAAGGATCACTTATACAATCATAACAATGAGAATTCCATAGACATACAAGTAATGTTCCAAATATATTTCTCATATTGGTTCTGTTCAATGAATTTGTTCTCTAATAAGCACCCACATGTTTGTTTAAGTATCTCTATACTTTAGCCTATGAGATCGACTACATCCTTTATAAGGAAAAACAAACTTGTGCTAGTCTTCTTCTGTTTTATTAAAGTCTAATCTTAATAGAACAATGACTAGGAACATTTAGGAATAATATATAAATGCAATATGAATCTGATAATTATAATCTAATTATAATTTCATTTGCAATGTGTACTTATCCCATGAACTTTATCATATACATCTAAACATGTACAAGATAAAGAATGGCTTTAAATAATTTGTCACTAAAGACAACCAAATCGATTGGTTGTAGGGCATAAACCAACACCTATTAGCATTCATTGGATTAAAAAAGAAAGATGTGCACTGGATGGGCCATCTTCCTTCTTCCATCTTCCATCTTCCAAAACTGTAATTAGGAAGTCATATTTAGGTTAATTGTCTTTTCATATAGCCATCTTAAAGATAAATGAGAAGAGTCTCATTTATTGGCTACTTTTTGATTGATTAAAGTAAGAAGTGATGCATTAGATGCTATTCTCTTCTTCCATTCCACGCATAACCAAAATTAAGTGTGTAAGAAAGTATTCTTGCTTGGTTTGACTCTCTCTCTCGTTTCATGCATGAGTAAGACAAAATTTGCAAGAGAAAAGTCTCGTTCTTGGTTCATTTCTTCTAAGAAAAATCTCCTCTAAACATTTCTTCTCCATTCCCACCAAAGGATTTTGTTAACCAAGTTGTCCTGGAAGAACAAGATGTAAATCAAATTGGTTGAGGATACAAAAACAAGGAGAAGATAGATTGACAAAGAAAAGGATTCAAAAGCAAAGTCTTTGGATACAAGAAGAAGGAGAGGATAGCACAGCGAGGAATTGAAGCTGTAGTGAAGGAGTCAGTAATATCACTATCTTGTTTATATTTATTATTATCCTTATACCATATCATGTATAGATTGGCATGATCATTCGGCTATATTGCTTCCACTGTAAATAAGATTTCAAAAAAGTTTTGAAATCTACCAGTTCTTTAAATATGGCATGCTTTCTTTTCCCGATCCAATATCTTCAGGGAGTATCTGAATCAGTTTGTCATAGTCTTTATAGATGACATTTTAGTGCATTCCAAGAGTGAAGGGGAATATGAGATAGTGTTGCAAACACTAAGGGAGAAGGAGCCTTATGCTAAGTTTATCAAGTGTGAGTTTTGGTTTCACGAGGTGATATTCCTTGGATATGTGATTTCTAGAGATGGGATACATGTTGATCCGAGGAAGGTTAAAGCAGTGGTGAATTGGCATGCAACAAAGACAATGACAGAAGTGAGGAGTTTTCTGGGTCTAGCAAGATAATATAGGAGATTTGTTGAAGGATTTTCTATAATAACTACTCCACTAACTAGATTATTAAGGAAGAATCGGAAATTTATCTGATGTGAGGAATGTTAGAAAAGAGTTGAGGAGATCAAGTGTAGATTAACAAGTGCTCCAATTTTGATTTTGCCTACTAGAGATGAGGGTTATATAGTGTACAGTGATGCTTCAAAAAAGGGTCTTAATTGATTCTGGTTCTATGCATTCATTTGTTTATGCAAGTATGTCATTCCATGATGAGAATTTGGTGCCTTTGGATAGTCCTTTGACTGTTAGTACTCCTTTAGGGAGAAATGTGATAATCAGTCAAGTGTATAGAATTTGTGAACTCTTTATTAAGGGTGCTAAACTGGTAGTGTATTTGTTGTCGATGGAGTTAAAGGGTCTAAATGTGATACTGGGAATGGATGCCATGGAGAAATATTGCGCAAAGATAGATTTTAGCCTTAAGGAAGTGGAATTTGATCTAGCCAATGGAGAGAAGGTGATTTTCAGATGAGACAGGAAAACACTATCTCTAAGAATTGTTTCAACTTTTTTAGCTGACAGGATGATGAGAAAAGGGTATAAAGCCTTCTTGGCACATATTATGGATGCTGATGTGAATCAAGGGAGGTTAGAGAATTTTTCGATTGTAAGAGAATTCCCGGATGTGTTTCCAGAAGACTTTCTTGGTTTGCCACCAATGAGGGAAATTGAGTTTGCCATTGACTTGATTCCCGGTATCGTGCTTATTTCGATAACACCTTATAGAATGGCTCTAGCTAAGATGAAGGAGCTTAAGGAACAGTTGGAAGACTTATTAGATAAGGGGTTTATAAGACCGAGTTCGTCACCTTGGGGAGTGCCAGTTTTGTTTGTTAAGAAGAAGGATGGAACATGAAGGATGTTTATTGATTACCAAAGACTCAACAAGGTGAGCATTAAAAACAAGTACCCTCTACCCTGAATGGATGATCTGTTTGACCAACAACAAGGAGAAAATGTATTTCAGAGATTGATCTCAGGTCAGGTTATCATCAGCTCAAAATCAGGTAGTTTGATGTAAACAAGACAACCTTCAGAATACAGTATGGGCATTATAAGTCCTAGTTATGTCTTTTGGTTTGACCAATGCTCTAGCTGCATTCATAGATCTTATGAATAGGATCTTCAAGGAGTATCTGGATCAGTTTGTCATAGTGTTTATAGATGACATTCTAGTGTATTATAAGAGTGAAGGGGAACATGAGGAACATCTCAGGATGATGTTGCAAACACTAAGGGAGAAGGAGCTTTATTTTAAGTTTAGAAAGTGTGAGTTTTGTCTTCACAAGGTGATATTCCTTAGACACATGATTTCTAGAGATGGAGTACATGTTGATCCGAGGAAGGATGAAGCAGTGGTGAATTGGCATGCACCAAAGATAGTGACAGAAGTGAGGAGTTTTCTGTGTTTGGTAGGATATTATCGGAGATTCATAGAAGGATTTTCTATGATAGCCGCTCCACTAACTAGATTATTAAGGAAGAATAAGAAATTTATCTGGTGTGAGGAATGTCAAAAAATCTTTGAGGAGCTCAAACATAGATTAATAAATTCTTTTTGATTTTGTCTACTAGAGATGAGGGTTATATAGTGTATAGTGATGCTTTAAGAAAGGGTTTAGGTTATGTGTTGATGCAAGGAGACAAAGTGATAACTTATGTCTCACGACAACTGAAATCATATAAGTTAAATTATTTGACACATGATTTGGAATTGGCAGCAGTAATTTTTGTCTTGATGATTTGGAGACATTATTTGTATGGAGTTCATACGAGGATTTTTACGGATTACAAAAGTCTCAAGTACTTCTTGAACCTGTTAATTGAATACCATCCATGCAAGGAAAATGTAGTGGCACATGCCTTAAGTAGGAAATCTTCTATAGATCACGTTTAGATAATTTATTTTCCATTGCTGACAGAGATGACTAAGCTTAAAATCAGCTTAAAACAGGAAGAGTTTGATTGTATCATTGCAAATATTAGAGTGAGACCGATACTCAGGGAAAAGATTAAAGAGTTATAAGCATAAGATGCAGAATTGAGCAAGCTCTGAGAAGAAATTCAGAATGGCAAGAAGTCTGAAGTTCTAATTAGGGATGACGGATTTATGGTTGTATGAAACAAGCTTTGTATTCTAAATGTCAAGGAGGTAAAGGATGAGATACTTGATGAGGCACATAATGCACCTTATGCTATACACCCAGGTAACACTAAGATGTACAGAGATTTGAAAGAGCATTTCTAAAGGAAAGGAATGAAGAGGGATATAGCAGAATATGAAATTAAGTGTCTAATGTGTCAGTAAGTCAAGGCTGAACACCAGGCACCCTCAGGCAAGTTAAAGCCATTGTCCATTCCTGAGTCGAAGTGGCAAAGGGTGACTATAGATTTTCTGATAGGTTTACCCAAGACTAGTAGGAAGCATAATGCCATATGGGTTATTGTTGGTTATTTGACAAAGTCATCCCATTTTCTGGTAATTAAACAGACTGATTCTTTGCATGTGCTAGCAAAGAAGTATATTGATAAGATAGTAAGATTACATAAGATTCTAGATTCCATAGTTTCTGACAGGGATCGTCATTTTACTTCAAGATTCTAGGGAAGCTTACAAGAGGCTCTAGGAATAAAGTTGAATTTTAGCATGACTTTTCACCTGCATGCGGATGGTCAATCTGAAAGGACCATTCAAACCCTTGAAGGAATGCTTAGGGCATGTGTGATGAATTTTAAAGGTGCGTGGGATGAGCATTTTGCATTGGGCGAATTTGTTTACAATAATTTATACCATTCGAGCATTTAGGTGGCTCCTTATGAAGCATTGTAAAAAAGAAGATGTAGAACTTCGATATGTTAGGATGAGGAAGGAGAAAGGAAACCAATCGGACCAGAGGTACTCTAGATGACAGTTGACAAGGTCAATCTGGTTAAGCAACAGCTTAAAGTAGCACAGGATAGAATGAAGAGCTACAACGATGCACACTGAAAGGAAATGGAGTATGAATTTGGTAAGAAAGTATTTTTTAAGATGTCTCCTTGGAATGGAGTCATAAGATTTGGTAAATAAGGCAAGTTGAGTCCGAGATATGTGGGTCCTTATGAAATTCTTGAGAGGATTGGACTGCTAGCCTATAGGTTAGCATTGCCACTGGAATTGTCTTAGATACATGATGTTTTTCATATCTCCATATTGAGGAGGTATAGATCGGATCCCTCTCACATCATTCAGACTACTGAGGTTCAGTTGAGAGATTATTTGACTTATGAAGAGACTCTAGTGGAGATCCTGGACACTATGAAGAACGTCCTCAGGAACAAGATAGTTCAGCTAGTCGAAGTTCTGTGGAGAAACCATTCTGTAGAATAGCCCATGTGGGAGTCCTTAGAGGCCATAAAGGAGAAGTATACACACCTCTTTGATGACTCAGGTAATAATTTCTAGGACGAAATTCTCTTAAGAGGGAAAAATATTGGGCCTCGAATTGTTTCTTTAATTAAGCATGATTTAAAATAAATTACGAGGTTTTGATAGATTAACTGTTGGAACTAATTATTATGTCATAGTTGGTAGCATTTATTGCTTAGATTAATGGAATTAAAGCATTAAGATAATAAGAATGTATGAAGGGCAAAATTGGCAGATCACTTAAGGTTAAATGACATAAGCCTTATAATGGAAGGCAAAAAAGACATTTTATGATTTTTAAGATTGTAATTAGAAGAAGAAAATTTGTGAGTGAGAAGAGAGAAAGAAGGAAAGTGTCTTGGAAGGAGAGGAAAAGAAGAGAAAAACTAGGGTTTTTGGAGATCTTGAAGAGTTTGAAGAATTTGAAGCTGAATCAAGTAAGTATAACCATCATTTTTCTTGATTTGATGATTGAAGAATGTTTATATGATAGTTATAAGTAAAATGGGGTTGAACAGAGTAAGAATCTAGAAAAATTTGGGATTAAGGTCGAGTTTCTGTGAAAGTTCACTGCAACCAACTTTTTGATTCACCGCAGCGAAGTCTCCTTAGTTCACCACAACCATCTCTTTGGTTCGCCACCGCGAAGTTTCTCTTGCATAGCTCAAACATGTTTTGGTATTTTTATCATAAATTTTTCTGTAGTTATCCAAATGAAATGGTTTTTTATTTGGAGTAAACTAGGGACATAGGTCTACACATTGTCTAATGCAATTAAGTTCTGATTTAGTCTTTAAAAAATTCAATTTTTTGCACGGAAGTTGAGTATAGAATATTGTTTCAGTGTAAGAATATTCCTAAAATGTTTGGGATATAACTTTCAGATTACTGAACCAAATTGAATTATTTTGGTGTCACTAGAAACTTAAGACAATAATGAAATTTTTTTTAAAAGGAAGTGTTATCAAATTTCTTCATTTACCTAATCATAATGATCATGGAAAAATTGACCCAAAAGTTTGGACTTTTGGAAGAGTTTGAGTATTTAGAATTTATCTTAGCGAATATGCTACATGTGGGTCCTTAAATTGTATTCCTATTGAACAGAAATTTTTTTCATTGATAAAGAAAATCAAGGAAGGCAAGAGGATCAAGATGAGAGGCATCTTTGAGCAAGTTTATAAGCAAGGATTTGAAAGTGGGTTAGAGTCTTATCATTAAGTAATAGGCCATTAATGTTTTCTTTCAATGATGGAAATAAATAATTTCAACTATTTTATGAATGTACATTATAACTATTTGAATGCTTTGAGAAAGTATTATGTGTTTGGTATGATCAT
>JAOQMP010089644.1:0-16641 GCA_027563575.1 Erythroxylum pedicellare
TTAATTATAAAGTTAAATGCAAGCTAGTTTTGTAACAAATTGAAAGTTCAAATATTTTATTTATAAGTTTTTTAGTTTTAAATATTATAAAAAAGTTAGATAAAGTTTAGGATTTTAAATATATTTTACTAGAAAACTCTAGAAAAAAAGAGAGCCACCAATCCTTATAAACAACCTTCCTTCGCCATTTTCTTATCTCTACTCTCATGTTATTGTCACATTCATCTCTCTTTAACTCCCTCCAATTTTCATCTTATCTTCTTATCTGCTCTCTTTTGTTACATACGAACTTATACCCTTTTTATCTGTGTTCTTGTTGGCCTCCTCCTCCATTTGAATAACTGTAGTCTCCTATCTATATTAATGTTTGGTTGCTATTCAGGAGTGGAAAGAAAAATCTTGATAGAAACCATTATAAATGACAGAAAATATGGTTTGAAAAAAAAATGTATCCATGGTTATTTCCTATTGTTTTGTATGAGTTTTTGGAAAATCAGGTATCACGTTTTTCTTTATATATACATGTCTATATATATTTTTAACTCTAATATGTATTGTGAAACCCTAACTTTGTTTTCATGATCATTGTGGTATGCTGCCCATCTTATATCTTGATTTAGTTCCTTCCTATTAAGTTACAGTAACTGTACCTCCTAACCTATGTCAAATAATGAATGACGTTTGAACTTTTCCAATTTTCTATTTATATGTAATTTACTTGTATCTAGGTTCTTGTATCTTTCTTGATTAAGTCCAAAAGTTTGGTTTAGTGTTTATAGTAATCGAATATCATATCTTAGAAAAAAGAAATATGTTAGGTTCTGAATACAGAGGGTATTATAGAATTTGTGTTGCTTTAGTTTGTATAAATAATTCATGGTTTTCCTTCTTCACAAAGAAGAAATTTTTGTTTCTTATATGTTTAAATGATGGTGATATTGTTAGTTAAATCCAAAAAATTGACTTGAATTTTGATGTATCCAAGCATGTTTGGAATTTAAAAAAAGAGATGTCAATTTTGAGTTTTAATCTGTTTGGGGCCTAATGGGTATTCATAATTTTATTTTTCATCTAATTTTTAAATCAAGACATAAGAAGCTTTAGGCCCATTTTTGTTAACGTATCAAATTCATGTTTAATTGAAAGCCAATTTTGTAAAGGTTACTTGACCTATAAAATTTTATTTGACTTTTTATTTCTTTTATAAGGATTTAAGAGGGTTTAAACATTAATGTTATGCAAGGAACTCAACCTAATAAAAAATAAATTCAATAATATAAGTTTATTTTAAGCCTCAATTTGTGTGAATATATATACTAAATTATCTCGTTTGTATTTTTTTATTTGGACTTATGCCTTTTGTTAATCATATTTTTAGTACTAAATAACGAAAACTAAATAAGATATTCTAAAAATTAGGCATTGTATTCAATGACTCAAATGAACCTAAAAATAATCATTTTCTTATTTTACTTGTTATTTTGTTAACTGTTAAGTGATTCATGATGAACAAGACGACAATATATAAGGAAAAACAAATCATTAAGAGGCCAAATAAGATTAAAAGAAATCCAAAACCAAACCACATGTCTACAAAACCTTAAAACTTAATTCAAACCCTAGGTACTAGTAATAAGCCCTAAGCACTTTCTTTAGTCTCTTATCAATTTCATTTTAGGCCTTAAGTCATAGCACTAGGCATTTTCAATATTTTTAGTTCTAAAATTTGGTTTTAGGTACATCATTAAGACATAACTATAGGCAGTTTCTCTATTTTAAGTCGTAAGATTCAATTCTAGGCATGTCATCTTATCATTTTTATTCTTATAACTCAGGTTTAAGCATATATTTTTTTTCGTTTTAAGCTCTAAGACGAAGCTCTAAGTATACCATTTTCGTTCTAGAACTTTAAGATTCAACTTTAGGCATTTTATTTATTTGAAGCCCTAAGATTCAAGTCCAGGCATTTCTTTTTAATTCAAAGCCTTGAGATTAAGATATTTCATATTATTTTCAACCCCTATGACTCAAATTTAGGTCTTTTTTTTTAATTTCAAACTCTAAGACTCAACTATAAGCATTTTCTCCATTTTAAATCTTTGATATTCATTTTAGATTATTTATTTCATTCAAATTCTTAAGATTCAACTCTTGCTAATCCTTTTTAATTTAAAGCTTGACGATTAAACTTTATGAAATTCATTTTGTTTTCAAGTCGTACAACTCAATTCTAGGTCCTTTTTTAATTTAAAGATCTAATACTCAAGTCTAAGAATTTTATCTATTTCAAAGTCTTAAGATTCATTGTAGGTTTTTTTTTACTTCATACAAATCCCTAAAACACAATTTTGGGCATTTTCTCTATTTTTAATCCTAAAATCCTCTTTACGTATTCTTCTTTTGTTTTTAAATCCTGAGTATTCAACCATTTGCTTTTAATTTCATTTTAAACTCTAGAAATCACTGTAAGTATTTTATTTTAAGTCCTAGGTGAAATAGCAAACTTTTTGGAATTCAATCATAGTTTTATCTCTACTTCTTTAACAAGATGTTGCTTAACTCACAACTAAATTTATTACTTCTTTTAAACTCATCAAAATTTTAAAATCGTTGTCATAATTTACAATTTGACTTTTGAACTCAATTCTTTAGTTAAGTACCTATGTAATTCCTTTTTCTAGTTTTTCTTTATCTTTTGTTTGTTAGATAGGGTAATCAATCCATTGAATATCAATTTATATTTCAACCTATTTTTGTTTAAGGCAACTAAAAAATCAATGCACTTGCTTTTTTGTGTTGGTGAAAGGATAGATAACTTCTAGGCTAGGAACATCTTCTCAAAAGGCATATCTACAGGGTATAGCAAGAAAAGGAAGTGTGATGAGAGTCATTAAAAAATAAAGGAACTGAATGGGATAATCAAAATTCTTTTAATTTTTCCAAAGGGAAGTTTAAGCAAAAGAAAAGTATAAATATGTAGGGGGCATAAGATGCTTTAAAGCATATTGTAATTTACCTAGAGTTTGACACTATGGAGCCATTTCATTTTACAACAACCACTTCATACCATAATAGAAGAAAAGCCCCCATCACTTCAGAAGAGCTCTTTTATCCTCAATGGTATGTGAAAGTTAGAGATTTAGTGCTTGGGCCTCACCGTATAAAACCTTAGACCTGCTTTGGAGTTGTGCTATATAAAGATGAGAGGCATTTAAGTTGTATTGAGCAAAACACAATTTTTTGTACTTCTGAGCACCACATGGCTTATGTATGAATTATTTGTCTCTTGATGTAAAGCTTATTTTTTGCATTTGACATCACCTTTTTCTTTAGGCCTTGAGCATTATGTTTTTTTTTTTATACAAGTGCATAGTCTTGGAGTTTAAAAAGCTCAACTACTCGTTATCTCAAGCCTAAAAAGATGGTGAGAACATGATGATGGAACTTCCCAAATTGAAAAATAGATAGAAGTAGTAGTCATGTGAGATTATTGGTCTATAATAGCTCATCAGGTACCTTAATGCTTAGATCAAAAGCTTATGGAAAGAATGATCAATTGGATAAACTCTTACAATATGAGCGGTATTATATAAGTAAGCAATTCATATTAGATGTCTAACATGCTTTCCTTAAGAGTAAGGCATTTAAGGCATAAAATTATGACAATGTTGTACATTGTTTTATTAATGGGTTCTAAGCCTACAATGATCTTGTCAATAGCAAGAATTAGGGCTTTCTAATTAAAATATAGTTGATTAAAGACATACTAAAAAAGACCTCAAGTGCTACACTTGAACCTAAAATAGAGAAGGATGATTTATAGACTTGTTAAATGATGATAAATTTGCTTTGAATAGTTTTGATATTAGAAATGATCATACCAATGATGAAGACAAGGTGGCTTGTAGACATGGTAAAATAGTTTTATACTCATGTCTTGCTCTCTTTTTTGCTTAGGATTGTTCCTTGATCTCTATGCACTTTGATTTAGATTTATTTTTCACTTTAGATATTTTCCTTAATGATAGTCTACCTTTTACCAACCATGTCATCTTATTTATGCCATATTATTTTTTTTTATAATCTATCTTTTATATCATTTTTGTGTTATGAACATAACATTGTTTCAATATCCTATACGCAAGTCAAATCGCATTTTTATTTGGTCTATTTTTTTGTTGTTGTCTTGGTATGTTTCATTACTATATGTTACGTTTTTATTCTATTCTTTCATTATCTTGTTGTCAAATTAGGTTGTAATTTTATTGTTTTGATGTGTTATTAGATTTTTATCTCATTGTTAGGTGGGCATAAATATACATGTTTTGTCATGTGCTTTATTTATAGGTATGTACAATCGTGATATAGTTATTGCATATACTTCTTTACGATAAACCACATAATTTTAGAGGATAGACTTGTTCAAATAAAGCATAACAACAGACACTATAAGCGTCCATTTTGCATATGATTGAATGTAGATCTAGTTTAAACATAAACATGCTTTAAGTTAATAGTAGTACGATCTTTAATATTGATCATTCCAAGTCATAAGGATCTTAAAACCATCTAAGTGTTGCAGCTTATATTCCAAGCTTGCCTTTAGCTTTCGGTTTTTGTACCATATCGTCTAATTTAGAGCCTATTTTCTTCTAACATATAGCCTATCTATGATGTTAGTTCTTCATATAATAAGATTTCCTAACCTTATTTACTAGACTTTATCTTTTACAGTTAAAGGTCTTAATATATTATTGATATATTACAACCTTCATGTTTATTGCTTACTTAGTTGGTATCAATCTTAAATTCATAAACTAGATTAAATGGTATTTTATATATTGTTGTTTTTGAGGTTTTTGTATAACTCTTTGTGATATTATGTAGATCATTTACCCAAACTCCTTTAGTTTATCCCACCTTGTATTATGGATGCACTATTGCATAAAGTTCTATAAAATGTCATAAGAATTATAAAATTTCTTTAGACATGAGTAATTAAACTGAAGATCATCATCATATTGTTTGTAGAAACCCATATCTACATATTATATTACATTTATAAATCACTCTATACTTTTCTTTATGATAGTTTTCATAAATCCCTATAATCCTATTAACTACATCCATTTGGTCATTGATTTATGGATGGCAAGTTGTAGAAGATAATAGTTTATTTTCCAATTGTTTCCATAATGTTTTCTAAAAATAAATAAAATAATTAACATCTCTATTTGACTCGATAGTTTGAGGAACTTCATACAATCTAATAACCTCCTTAGAAAATAATTCATCAACGTTGGATGTATCATTAGTTTTATAAAATGTAATGAAATACAAAATTTTCGAAAACCCATCCACCACTACAAAGATTAAATTCTTACCATTCCTAGACTTTGGTAATTTTAAAACAAAATCTATTAATAGATCTACCCATAATGTACTATGTATAGGTAGGTGATACAAGCCATAGGGGTTGCACTTAGATTTGGCTTGCTTACAAGTATAACATCTCTCACACAGACTCTCTACATCTCTCCTTATATGTGGCCAAAAGAAATTTTCACTCAAAATATATAGTCTTTTAAAATCTAAAGTGTCTTATTAAGCCTCCCTCATTTGACTCTCTTATAAATAATTTCATTAAAGAACTACAGGGAACATATAGTTAGTTCTCTCTAAACAAGTGTCCTTTATTCCTATATAATTTTCCAAATGCAGTTCATATGCTTTGAACATATTACTAAAGCTAGGATCATCAACCTATAAAACTCTAATATGCTTAAAACCCATCAATTTAGTCTACACAATACTTAATAAAGCATGTATTCTAAATAATGCATAAGCTACTGTGTTTTCCTTACTTTGCTTATACTTTACATATAAGGAAAAGTCTCAATGAACTCCACCCACTTAGCATGTCTCTTAATCAGCTTACTTTGACCTCACATATACTTTAATGGCTCATAGTTCATATATATCACAAAGTCCTTAGGTCAAAAATAATGTTGCTAACTCTACAAAGATCTGATCAATTCATACATCTCTTTATCATAAGTTAGAAAATTCAAAATTGTTGTACTAAGCTACTCACCAAAGTATGATCTTAATTTTCTATCTTGCATTAAATCCTACCCAATTGTTATGCCAAAATTATCACATCCAATCTCAAAGGTTTTGGCAAAGTTAGGAAAAGATAAAAAAGGACCTAAACTTAGCTTCTTTTTTAATAGATTATAGGCTCTCTCTTGATCTTCACCCCAGATATATCTTATGCATTTTTTTTACTATCTTAGTCAAAGGTACAATAATTATGCTAAATTCTTTAACAAATTGCCCATAGAAGCTAGCCAATCTATGGAAACTCCTAACATCAATTAAGGTTTTGGGTGTTGGCCACTCTCTAATAGCTCTTAATTTCTCCTTATCTACCTCTAATCCCTTTTCACTCACCACTTAACTAATAAATATATCCAATTTGGTGCGAAACATACACTTTTCAAGTTTGCATACAACTTTTCTTCCCTAAGCATATACAAAGCCTTGCCTAAATGCTTAATATGCTGATCAAGGTCTTACTATAAACAAGAATATCAGTGAAGTACATAACTACAAACTCACAACCTTTTTCTTGTTTTTGCTCTGCCCTAAGTGTTTGAAGTTATCTTAGTGTCTGCTCTCTTTTCTTTCCCTTCAATCTCTCTTACTCATTCTCATAAACCTTATACTAATCTTCATACTATTGCTTAGTCAAAATTGAGTAAGGGTGATTAGTTTGCAATTCATGGTAAAAGAATATTTGTATTTGTATCTATCTTATATGGATCTCCTATCAAATTGTCAAGGACACCCCAAAAGAATGTATCTTGCTTGCATAAAAATCACATAACATAGTATCTCATGTTTATACCTTCTAATCGAGAAATAAATAAATGCCTGTTTTATTACTCTAACCTTTCCACTCTCATTCAACTATTATAAGTTATATGGTTTAAGGTGTTTTGTATTTGACATCTCTAACTTCTCCATAAACTCAATATTAACTACATTGACACAATTCTCTCCATCTATGATCATATTACATACTCAATTTTTATTGGCATACCTAGTATTAAAGAGGTTTTATGATTGCTGATTCGCTTCATCTTCTCCCCTATGCATGCTTAATGCCCTCTTAATGACTAGCATCCTTCTTGTTTTGGGCCTCTAAGGAACTTATTGTCACTCATTTGTTCTAAACGAGGCATATCATCATCTACTTCCTTTTCATCGTTGGACAAATACTCTTCTTTCTCCCTCTTCATCATCACTCTCTTGTTGGGACATTGTGACACTGTATGTCCTCTCACCAAGAAGTTAAAGAACTTAATATCAAAATTTTTAGTTTTTAAAGTGCAATTGGTCTTAACCTTCTCTTTATTTAGTGTTTAAACTTTCAGTTAGGTTACTTCATATTTAGGCTTTAGAGCTTTGTCATACTTTTTACCCTATAACTCGCTCTATGATGAAGAACCTATACCAAAAACATTAAAACAATTAATAGGAATATTTTTTAGTTATCTTTCTACCTTTAAGGCCATATGTATCACATTCTCTAAATCCATATGATGGTGTAGCTCTACGAAATTGATTATTTGTGGATTCAACCCACAAATAAATGAAGTCATTGTTTTTTTTAATCTTCCTTTATATTCTCCCTAGCCATAACAACCTCCATTTTTTATAGTACTCCTTTACACTCTTGGAACCTTAAGTTGAATATAGTAGAATCTTGACATAAAACACTTTCTTATCACCGACTTCATCTTGACAAAGTTTTAATGAGCGGCTCTCAATTCCTCCTTCTAGTAAGAATTTGAATATCCTATTAACCTACAATATAGTCATTAAACTCCACAGTAATTAATTTGACCTTTTTCTCCTACAAAAGGTCACAACAATAAAAAAACTAGATCTACATGCTTCTCCCACTCTTAATAGGCATCCAATTTTATCTTTGATTCAAAAGGTGATATTATCACCTTAATGTTATCCATATTATTATTTACCGTTCGTTCATACCCTGTTTCTTAACTTATCCCAAATTTAACCCCTCTTTGTTTTCCAATTCTACCCCCTCTTCCACCTTTTTTTCCTCTACTGCCCCTTAGGTTCAACTCTTCTAAGTAGTTGACAACACCTTCCACCTTATCATCCACCACCTCAAAATCATCCATCCTCATAACTATATGTGACTTATGTTGTGAGCTAGCTATGAAAGTTTCGTATTTATCCAACCTATACTTAACTTCACTAGATTGTCAAAAAAGTAGCTTATATTGGCCTTATATGATGTTCGTGATGGGCTTATGGTTTGCCTCACTCTTTCCTCCTCACTTACTTAGACCTTTTTTTTTCCTTTTTAGGTTTGAGTTATAATGTACTTACAAGAAACGTTAGGAGCAAAAGCATTTCCTTACGTGTTTCTCTCTAAGTTCACTTATATGCAAATTAGACAATCAAAATCAAGAGTGTTAATTTAAATCCTCCCCGTTTATTAAATCGCTCTAAAAAAGTAATTTAGATAGAAAACCAAAATAAAAAAACATAAATAGATGTCAAAAAAATATGAAAAATCAAGATCAAGAAATTGAGTTATAAAAGAACCCAATTAGACCCAATAAAAAGGATATAAAAATCGATAAGAATGAATTAAATGATAAGAGCAATAAAAACAACTAGACAATACAAAATTCATCGTTTATGGAGTACCTTGTCATTGTTGGAATATGAATAATTGTATATATGATAAGAAGACACATGAATATTGAAACATAATAATAAGATTTTTAAGAACAATCTTGAATATAGAAGATGATTCTAATACTAAATTCTATTATAATCCCTACTAATATAACTAGTGAAATTTGATATTAATATGATAGGACCAAGGATTGCTTTATTACAACGGTTGATTCAAGAACATGAATATGAAAATACAAAAAGAAGGATATGAATTGCCATACTCCATAAAAATATAGGATTGAAAGTGATAAGATCTTAGGGTTTGATCACCACTGCCAGGCTAGATAAGATTTTAAATTTTTAGAGAACCTAAAACAATAGTTACTTTTAAATATTGAAAAAAAGGCTTCAAGATTGATCAATAATAAAAAGAAAACTCCCCTTTACATCAATAAGATGGCCTTATATAGGCATAAAACCATATAAACACAAAAATCCTAAGAACTAGACTCACAAAGGAAAGTAATAACCTTAAGATAATCCAATTTGAAAACTAATAAATTTGATAGATAAGTCAATTCCTATCTAAACAAAAGCATAAAATTAAGAAAACTAGTGAAATCATGAGTTCAATGCCGGTCTAGCTTCTAAAACTGATAGCACTTTTTGTTCTAGAACTCTCAATACATATAACAAGGATGAGTCTAGCATCGATTATAAGTTAGACTCTAGCATTGATTTGATTCTATTTATCGAGTCTACAAAACTAATACAATTTAGGTATTGGTCACAAGTATGACTTTAGGACGATTACATTCAAGGCCTTTTGTTTTTTTTTTTTGTATTTGGTGTTGTTTTTATCTTATAACCTTTTGGTGATGTTTGCTCCTTCACTTGAATCGCCATTTTTGGCTTACTTCAATTTTTTGAAGAAGCAAAGCTTTACTCCTTATATAGAGATCCACCATTTAGTTGTTAAGGGTTTCTTTGACCTTTCTTATCCCACTTCATATCAACAATTTTTAATATTGGATCTTAAATAGTAAATGCTTAATTCCTATTACATACTTTTTGAATAAGATGTTTAAAATAGAACAAGAATTAAAAATGAAAATTGTGTTTTGGTTAAGACACTACCAACTCTGCTTATATAAAATTCAGAAGACAATTTATGAGCTTAATCAAGCAAATAAGCATATTAAAAACTAAACCATACCTATGATAAATCTGATAAAAACATTTCTTGCATTCTAAGCCAACGTCTAAACATTTCAAAATCATAAATTTTCTAGAAGAACAAAATTTTTAGGAAAGAATTTTAGAAATTAAGAACTTTAATAGCTGAATATGATAGATAGCCTATCAATTTGAAAACTAAAATGTCCTAATCTTTAATTATGATAGTATGAGAAAAAAGAAAGTACTTAAATCTCTATTTATAAAAGAAAAAATCATAATGATAAATTTTATCTCAAATAAAGAATCCATTGCTAAAATTGAATGAAAAAAACAATCGACTAGTTTAGACCCTAACATTAACATTGTGAATACAATGATTTTCAAAAGGCATATCATAAACTTCTTAATACAAATAACAAAACATAAACATAATAAAGACTAACTACACTCAATTGTTTTACTCCTATTACACGTTCGTGTTTTTGCCTTGTTCAAGTTCGTGTTTTAGTCTTGTTCACGTTCCCATGAGCTTCCAAAGTTTCCCAGAACCCTATTGAATAAGCTCAAGAAAGAATAGAAACAATTAGCTTATAGTAATTGTGAAAAAGAAAAGAAAGAAAAGTGTCATGTAGAATTTTACCCTAAAGCGACTGTTGCGTTCTTCCTTAGAAACTTTATCTACAATAAAAAATATGAAAAACAAAGTTAGATAAATAAAATAATTAGACAAAGGAAATTGTTATTACCATTTTGAGGTTCGTGAAAGGAACTTTAAAAAATGAGTTTTTATTTTAAAGGGAGGCGAGAGAGAGGATGTAGGCTTAAAGGGATGTTGGAAATCTTTTAGCAAAATGCTTGTAGCAAACATCACCAACGAAGATCGAAACACAATCCAGAGCTGCATTTTTATATGATACAACATCATTTACTTTGTTGTTGCATCATAAATTGAGGACATACGACGTGTTGCAATTGGACTATTTGAGGTATACATGGATTGATGAGTGGATATATATAAATCTTGATTGTTCATTCAAAATTAAATGAAATTTAATTATTGCGCGACAAACTTTGATTATATTTTCCAGTTGATCTAAAAATTCTTTAAAACACAAATAAAGCCTAAAAAATTAAAGTATGGTATGACAAAAATAAAAGAAATTAAAACGTAAATTAATTTAAAAAAGTAAACCAACTTTTTAAAACACAAAAGTAACTTTAAGATGCAATTAACGAAAATTAATAAAAACGTGAAACAAATAGTTGAAATTTCCATAACACACACACTCACATATATTTATCTTAATTAGGTAAACAAAAATTTCAAATAAAATAAAATCAAATAGCACAAAAAGCAAATTGCCCTTTCATGGCACTCTTCCAAGACCTCCTTTTTTTATTGGGGTGACAATATATTTAAGTAGATCTAACAAGTAGGAATGTCCGTAAGGTTGGCCATTTACTATCATTAATTGAACCTAACTTAATCTATTATTATTCCTAACTAAGAGGTCTCGTGGTGTTTTGAGTCCTTTCTGTATGACAAGCCTAGAAAAAAATTACCTACCTATAAACATTCAATGTTGTGTTTTTTCTTTAAGTAATTGAATTAGATTTTTTTAATTTAAAAAATATTGTGATTGTGAAAATTAGATTGAATTTGTTAATATGATTACAATCACTTATTTAAATTTAAAAGGCTTTTAGTTTTCTAATTATAAAAGACTTATTAAAACACTCAATATTGTGTTTTTTGCTAACAAAATCTCTTCATCTGACTTTTTAAATATGAATCTTAATTATTATTCATTAAATATTTTCTTTTTTATTAGTTGAATTTGATTTTTTAGTATTAGTTTTTAACTATCACATTGCAATTGTTTTCGTTAAATTCAAAAATCATCTTCACCAAAGAGCATCATTTGTGAAAACTTTAATGAAGTAACTCTTCTATATATACAAATAAATAGATTATTATGCATAGGAAATAATTAGTTAGAGGATTTTATGAGATAAAATTATTAGTTAGTTGTATATTTATGTATATCCTATAAGTAGTTATATGATTGTGTATATCCCTAATTTCTAGGATATATTTTAGTGATATCTCCAGTATATATTCTTGTAAACTTTTCAAGTAAATACAAAATAGAATTATTCTGCTTTTCATGATATTAGAACCATTGGCTCTTTTTGAGAAACTTTTGCCTAAAATTTTGTTCTTTTGTAAGGAAAGGTAGCTGCTGAAATCTAGCCAAGGAGCCATGTCAGAAGTCACAGTTATTAGTGGAGTCTCTCCATTAGATATCACTATTGTAGCCCAAACAAGGGACTTACCAAACATTCAAGCAGCTTACCATCTAAATGGGAAGAATTATCTAGAGTGGTCTCAACTTGTTCGAACATTCTTAAAGGGAAAAGACAAGTTGATCAATTTGTTGGGGATTAGATCAACCAAAACTGATTCTAGATTTTATGCATAGGATGAGCAAGATTCCATGGTTGTGGAACTCAGTGAATCCTTAGATAAGTCCACATGTATGTTTCTCAACACAGCTAAGGAGATTTATGAGGATATTTAACAAACTTTCTCTAAGATTAATGATGCTACTCGTATGAGATCAAAACTCAAAATTTAGCAACTAAATAAGGGACTTGCTCAATAACTAAGTATAAAAATATCTTGTGAAGTCTATAGCAAGAATTAGAACATTATCAATGCATCAAAATGCACTACGTAGAAGATGCTGGAATGTTGAATGATTTATAGAAAAAGATTGAATTTGTGAGCTCCTTACTAGTCTTAATATAGAATTCAATATTGTGAGAGTCCAAACTTTAGGAAAAGATGATCTTACATCCTTGAATGATACCATTTCTATTATTAGGACTAAGGAAGGGAGAAGAAGTGTGATGTTGGAAATACATCGAGTAGCAACTGAAGGATTTACCCTATTAACTAAATCCACATATTTGAAGAAGCTAAATGTTGCATAAATTGCAAAAGACAATAGGTAGTCTCCTCTAACCAAGTCATTCAATAAAGACACCCTCTGGTGTACATACTATAAAAAACACCGCCATACAAGGGAGCAATGCTATAAACTAAATGGTAAGACCAATACTCAGAGAAAAGGTAGAGGGGAGCAAGCACATATAGTGAGTTCACATATGAATAATAGAAAAATACTCAAGATGAAGCCTAATAGTTTAACAATGCAGATATTGAAAAATTAAGATTCCTCTTGAATAAACTTAAGAAACCATCAGCTACAGGTACAACTTTATGTTCGTTGACCTTTTCAGGTATTTCCTCCATCTTTTCTATTTCTAATGCCATAGAAATTCAATCTTCAACTATGTGGATAATTGACTCAAGGGCCACTGACCATATGACACATTCCTCTAAACTTTTATCTCATATACACCTTCCTCTACCCATAAAAACATAAGTATAGCAGATGGATCAATTATCACTGCTGCTAGATAAGTAGGTGTTCAATTTAATAAACCTTTTATCTTAAAATATGTCCTTCATGTTCTTAACTTATTGTCCAACCTGATTTCATTGCATAAACTCACCAAAACTCTAAATGTCAGTCTGTTTTTTTCTCCTTCCTCTTGCGTGTTTTAGGAACAAGGCATAAAAGGGACAATTAGACATGCTAGTGAGAGGAGTGACCTTTAATACCTAAAGAATAAAGAATGGCATAGCAAATCTAGGGTTTTTCTTCTCACATCCTTCCTTTCAGAGTCATTCATATCTAGTAAAGAAAAAGTACGACTTTATCATTGTTATTTAGGACATCCTTCTTTTCATGTAATAAAGTCTATGTTTCCATCATTCTTTGATAAAATAGATGTCGAGTCTTTCCATTGTGATGAATGTGAATTTGCAAAGCACAAATGTGCATCTTTTCCAATGAGTAATAAAAGAAGTCATATCCCCTTTTCTAGCATTCATAGTGATATTTGGGGTCGCTCATCAATTCCTAATGTTTATGGGGAAAATGGTTTATATCCTTCATTGATGATTGCACAAGACTTACTTGGATCTATTTGTTAAAACATAAGTTAGATATTAGTACGATTTTCCCACATTTTTATAACATGATCAAAACTCAGTTTGATGCACAAATCAAAATATTTCGTTTTGACAATGCCAAAGATTATTTCAATCAAACTCTATCAAATTTCTTCCATGAAAAAGTGATCATTCATGAATCCTCATGTGATAATACTCCTCAACAAAATGAAGTTGCAAAATAGAAAAATGGTAATTTGTTGAACGTCACAAAAGCATTACTATTTTATAAAAATGTTCCCAAAATTTTTTTGGGGGAAGCTATACGAACTTTTGTCTACTTACATAATATATTGCCAACTAAAGTTCTTAATTTTCAATCACCAATAAATGTTCTCACAAAATTCTATCCAAATCTAAGCCTCTCTAGTACTCTTGTTCCTAGAATTTTTGAAAGTATAGCCTATGTTCATATTCACTCTTAAAATAAAGGAAAACTTGATCCTCGTGCTCTTAAATGTGTTTTTGTTGGTTACTTTTCCACCCAAAAGGGATACAAGTGTTTCCATCCCAAAACTCACAAATTTTTTTTTTCCATTAATGTTACATTTGATGAAACCAAACCTTTCTTTACTCAAACCTATCTTTAGGGGGAGAATTTGAATGAAGATAGCATGACAAAGGACTTATTTTTTCTTTATTTTTCACTCAAATAGAATCTGAACCACATTGTCTAGTCAAGTCTATTGAACCTAAAGAGCTCTAAAGGAAGAAAATGAAGGAAAAAACACTTGAACCAGGAAGAGACCTACCTCACCTATAACATGTCCAAGCCCCTGTATAAGCTATTGTTCTAGCATTCCAAACAGACTTGGAACCAACTGAACCAACCACAAGCTTATTTGATCCTAATCCACAAATTGATGACAAGCTTAACGTCAACCCATAAATTGAACCTAGTGATTTAGAAATACCCATTGCCCTAAGAAAAGGTATAAGAACCTACAAACAAGATCCACTTTATTTGTTCATGACATATCAAAATCTGTCCAAAAAACGCTAAACCTTTCTAAAAATTCTCCATAACCTTCTCATTCCAAAAAATTTGACCAAGGCATTAGGAGATGAGGAGTGGAGAACTGCTATGAAAAGTGAGATGGATGCACTCGAAAAAAATAAAAATTGAGAGTTGGTGGAATTTCCTAAAGATAAAAGATTGGTTGGATGCAAGTTGGTGTTTACAATAAAATATAGATATGATGGGACTACTTAAAGATACAAGGCTAGGTTGGTTGCCAAAGGTTACAACCAAACCTATAACATAGATGACCTAGACATATTTGCACCAGTAGCAAAGATGAATATAGTTAGGATTTTATTATTACTAGCTGCCAACTATGGCTAGAACTTATAGCCATATGATGTTAAAAATGCCGTCATCCATGGAGAACTAGAGGAAGAAATATACATAGAAGTTATACCTAGATTTGAATCTCAAAAGGGATTGGTGTGCAAATTAAAAAAAAGGCTCTTTATGGGCTAAAATAATCATTAAAAGCACAGTTTAAGAGATTCATGAAAGCTATGTCAAGATTCGAGGATAAGCAAAGTCATAGAGACCATAACTTGGTTTTCAAACTTTCAAAAACTAGGGAAGTACTAGTATAATTGGTGTATGTGGATGACATCACAGTCACTGAAAATGATAAAGAAGAAATGCTGGTGTTAAAGGAAAAGTTATTAGAAGATTTTGATATCAAGGAGCTGCAAAAGTTGAAATATTTTCTAATAATTGAGGTTGCATATTCAAGGAAAGGTATATTCATCTCGTAACAAAAATATGTGTGGAATTGTTGAAAGAAACAAGAAGATTAGGGTGCAAACCAGCAACTACTCCAATTGAGTTCAATCATGGATTGAGTGGTACTCCGTATGATCAAGCAACAGATAAAGGAGCTTATCAAAGGTTAGGTAGAGAATTAATATATTTAACACATACAGGACCAAACATTGCCTTTGCAATAAGTGTAATAAGCCAGTTTATTCATAACCCTAAAGAAGTAGACTTCAAAGCTATACACATAATTCTACAGTATCTAAAAAGTAGTCTAGGAAGAGCAATTTTATTTAAAAGACGAGAAAAGATTACACTAGAAGCTTACAAAGATGCAGACGATGCAAGTTCTCTAGTGCATAGAAGATCAATTATGAGAGGAAATTCAGTTTTGTGGAAGAGCAAAAAGCATATTGTGGCAAGATCAAGTGTAGAATTAGAATTCAGATCCATGGCCTTAGGGATCTGTGAGTTGCTTTGGTTGAAAATAGTTATTGATCACTTAAAAATTAAATGGGAAGTTCCAATAAAATTATACTATGATAATAAGTTTACAATCAACATCGCAGACAATCCAATTCCGCATGATAGAAATAAACATGTAGAAGATGACAGTTATTTTATAAAAGAGAAATTAGACAATGGCATAATGTGCAGACCCTTCATCTTTTCAAAGAAGCAAATAGCTTATATTTTGACAAAAGGATTGTCTTATAAGACTTTATTAGCAAGTTGGGAATGAAAGTCTCATTCCCTAACTTGAGGGGGAAATGTCCATATTATGCATAGGAAATAATTAGTTAGAGGATTTTACGGGACAAGATTATTAATTAGCTGTATATTTATATATATATATCCTATAAGTAGTTATATGATTGTG